>JAXGGA010004419.1:0-88681 GCA_038373865.1 Uloborus plumipes | reverse complement strand
TAAACTTTGAGTCTCTCTTGACATCCAAAAAAATTTATTGGTGAATATAAGGCTCCTTTCCCCTCCAAAAAAAATAATAGCCTGAAAACTAAGGAAAAATGAAAAAAAAAGGGGGGCGTTTTAAAAAAAATTGGGACGTGATGGGGAAAACGGGGGTCATATTCGGATTCAGGGGGTCATTTTACGTAAGAATCAGCCTTCAAAATACCAGAAGCATTTTCAAGGTGTTTTTTTTGTCGAACAGTGTAGTCAGTAAATGCTTCTAGCTAACTTCTACGTAACGACCTTCAAAGTATCAGCTGACAATTTTTCCACCGAGATACAGCCAGCTGACGTATATATTTATCAATAGTTACATATAAGCTATCATCTGGTAAATTTTTAGGCGAGAGGAAATGAGTGATTTTTTTTTTTCTTCAAGCGTGGGAGGTTCCAACTGCTTATCCCCCCCCACCGAGCCTCAGCTGACATTCACGAGGCTTCATAGTTCGATTTTCTGCTGCGTTTTACTAATTATCACTTGAGAGGAACTTGGTCATATATATCTGTTACTGGCTCTCGGACTATTAAGAAAGGATTAGCTGCGCAGAGTCTACTTAAATGACAAAAACCGTAATAACTTCATATCTGAAACTACCTTGCTTCAAAGAAGGAAACAGATATTACAAATGTTCCATTTCTGAAGCGAACCAAACCTAGTGATGAACATGACAGCAATTGCAATAGTGAAAATGCATTGGTTATCCTATTGAAATAAATGTTACAGACAAATTTAGTCACAAATTTCACAGCAATTCCAGTAGTGAAAATACCTTGGTAATCCTAAGGCTCCTACAAAAGGGGAGCTGACTCATCCGACATTTTGGTTCCAGAAGGGCAAGTGCGGAACCACTGGTATGTGTACTCAAGTCGCGTTGAAGAAAAATGGTAGCGAAGCTTGAGATGTAGCTGCCTAGATAACATCTGACTATTTTTGTCTATATGACAAAAACATTTTGCAAACTCAGGTTTAAACCAAGTGCAGTTTGGAAATGGGCCTTCTTGCAGGAATTATTTCCCCATTAAAGGTCTTTAAATTAGAGAAATAGGTTTTTCTTCTAGATTTACCTAATGTGGCGCTTTATCCATCTGATCATAAGTTATTTTACGCCAGAGCAACCAGGGAAACTATTAACGTGTTTCCCAATACTCAAACAAGGCTGGATCCAAAGCTGTCTTGGAACCAAAATGTCGGAAAAGTCAGCCTGTCCTCTAAAGGAGCTCTAGGTAATCCCAAAGAAAGAACAAACTGTTACAGTCTATAATCAGGTGCCAAACAGTAAAACTACTTCAATTCCGCCCCATTTTCACTTTTCCAAAATATAAAAAAAGTAATACTGCGTAGTCCGATATTGAATATTCTCTCTGTAAACACATTCCCTCTTATATCACCGACATTAAAAGTGAATGACATATCTCGTTTTATTGAAAAACCAACATTTATTTCACCTGAGTAAAAACATTATCATTATTTCTATTACCAACATGTAATAATGGGATCAAATATAAAACTAACTGCTTGGTCTATTGTAGAGCCGCTATATAGACAGGCCGACGCATCAAGATTAAGTTTCACCACTTTGGATCCAATTCCTTAACTTTTTAATTTTCATTGTTGCGGAGTAGGGTTACCAGAAAAAAGTTTTGGCACGTTGCTAAGCTTTGCCAAATCCACGTGCCGCTAATTATTGCTCACAGTGAAAAATTACCAAACCGCGATTACTGGCCAGAAAAGACAACCACTCAAACACACAAACACGCGCTGGATCCAAAGTGGTGAAACTTAATCTTGATGCGCCGGCTCGTATATATCGCCTTAGTCTATTGTAAGGCCCCTATATATACGAGCCGGCGCATCAAGATTTAGTTTCACCACTTTGGATCCAGCGCGTGTTTGTGTGTTTGAGTGGTTGTCTTTTCTGGCCAGTAATCGCGTTTTGGTAATTTTTCACTAAGAGCAATTATTAGCGGCATGTGGATTTGGCAAAGCTTAGCAATGTGCCAAAACTTTTTTCTGGTAACCCTACTCCGCAACAATGAAAATTTGAAAGTAAAAGTTAAGGAATTGGATCCAAAGTGGTGAAACTTAATCTTGATGCGTCGGCCTGTCTATACACTGAAGTGACAAAAGTCATGGGATAGCAATATGCAATTTTTCAGATGGCAGTAGCATCGCATAGAACAGGTATAAATGCGCAGTGCTTTTACAGAGCTTTCATTTCTGTTCAAGTTATTCATGTGAAGAGGTTTTAACGTGATGATGACCGCACGACGTGAATTAACAGACTTTGAACGCGGAATGTTAGTTGGAGCTAGACGCATGGGTCATGCCATTTCGGAAATCGTTAGAGAATTCAACATTCCCAGATCCACTGTGTCAAGAGTGTGCCGAGAGTATGAAATTTCAGGCATAACATCCCACCATGGACAGCGCAGTGGTCGACCGCCTGCACTTAAAGATCGAGACCGGCGACGTCTGCAAAGAGTCGTAAATTCTAACAGACAAGCAACACTGCGTCAAATCACCGTAGAAATCAATGTGGGACGTACAATGGACGTGTCTGCTAGAACTGTGCGGAGAAATTTGGATTTCTTGGGCTATTCCAGCAGAAGACCGACTCGAGTGCCTTTACTGACAGAACGACATCGCTTGCAGCGACTCTCGTGGGCACGTGAGCATATCGGTTGGTCCCTAGATGAATGGAAAACCGTGGCCTGGTCCGATGAGTCACGATTTCAGCTGGTAAGAGCCGATGGTAGGGTTCGAGTGTGGCGCAGACCCCACGAAGCCATGGACCCAAACTGTCAGCAAGGCACTGTTCAAGCTGGTGGTGGCTCCGTAATGGTGTGGGCTGTTTTTTCATGGCATGGACTTAGTCCTCTAGTGCGACTGGACCGAACATTGACTGGAAATGCTTATGTGCAGCTACTTGGAGATCACTTGCAGCCATTCATGGACTTCATGTACCCAAACAACGATGGGATTTTTATGGATGACAATGCGCCATGTCACCGGGCCACAACTGTTCGCAATTGGTTTGAAGAAAATTCTGGACAATTCCAACGAATGATTTGGCCACCTAGATCGCCCGACATGAATCCCATTGAGCATTTATGGGACACCATCGAGAGGTCTGTTCGTGCCCAAAATCCTGCCCCATCAACGCTTTCACAATTATGGACGTCTATCGAGACAGCATGGCTCAATATTCCTGCAGAAGACTTCCAACGACTTGTTGAGTCCATGCCACGTCGAGTTGTTGCACTTCGCCGGGCAAAAGGAGGGCCGACACGATATTAAGAGGTATCCCATGACTTTTGTCACTTCAGTGTATAACGGCTCTAGTCTATTGTAAGGCCCCTATATATACGAGCCGGCGCATCAAGATTAAGTTTCACCACTTTGGATCCAGCACGTGTTTGTGTGTTTGAGTGGTTGTCTTTTCTGGCCAGTAATCGCGTTTTGGTAATTTTTCACTGTGAGCAATTATTAGCGGCACGTGGATTTGGCAAAGCTTAGTAATGTGCCAAAACTTTTTTCCGGTAACCCTACTCCACAACAATGAAAATTGAAAGTAAAAGTTAAGGAATTGGATCCAAAGTGGTGAAACTTAATCTTGATGCGTCGGCCTCAGCGTGGGAAATAAGCGGTATCGCATCGCAGTTTGCGATTCAAAACGAGTGAAAGATGATGCAATATCCTAAATTGCATCGAAAATTTTGCGATGCAAAAAAAAAAAACACTTTTTTAAAAAAAAATAACATTTGGCAAAACTAAACGTTTCTAACTTTAAAATTTGTGCATCGAATCCGTTCGTCCGGCCCCCTCTTTGATTGACGTTATCTCTCCACATAGGGCGTGACCAACTCAAAGTAGCTCGCGTTATCAGCTAAGCGCGATTCAGATTGCGAGCGAAACGCGCGGGCGAAGCGAACTTTTCCCCGCGAAACCGGTTTCGGGAATGCGTTCCCATGACAACGCGGCGAATATTCGCCTGCCGTCAGCGTTCTAGCATGCTAGATATCGTCGCGTGCGAAAGGAGAACGAAATTTCGCAACGAGAGCGACAGCCAATCAGAGAGAAGGCGCCATCTTTGCTCTGTTTTGGCCGCGTGGACATCCGATTTCATTGGCTCTCGCGAGATGCGCGCGCTTTATCCTTAGTGGGTGAATACCATCACGTGACTTTCGCCCGTATCTAGTGTGAATAATCGGAATTTTTCATCTGCGAGCGAAAAACGCTTCGTTCGTTCGCGTCGCTCGCAATCTGAATCGTCCTTTTAATGCCGATTTAGCTAATTAATAAAAAATTAGCTGTCAGCTAATTTATAAAAAATTAGCTGTCAAGAGAGTATACTTGATAAAGTTAAATTATTTTTTTGATTAATAAATAAGGCATTATTTAAATTAAAACTTAAAAGATAGAAAATAGTTCTTAAACGTTATTTGTTTTCGTGTTGATGTTATTTAGTGAATTTCGTAAAACTGCTCCTCAATTTTACAGAACTGCTCCTCAATAACAAAATTTGAGGAGCAGTACTGCTCCTCAAAATGAAATACTTATTTCCCACGCTGGTCGGCCTGTCTATATAGCGGCTCTAGTCTATTGTAAAGAAACAGAATTCGCATTCACCAGTGACACCACTGATAAATTTCATGAATAGTTTACTGTTTTATGCAACTGATATCATGATAACCATGGAGCTATAAAAACAACTCATTTTAAAAAGCATTCAAATAAAACTAAGGCTTCTGATTTTTTTAATTTGAATCAAAGAGCTGGAAAATTTTAAAACGATTTTTGGAACTTTTTATAAACATTTTGAAATGTATTTTTGGAACTTCTGGTGCAAATTTTAAAAATATTTTTTTGAAAACTTGAATAAATTTTGTTTCTACCTTATGCTTCTCTGTTGCAACAAGTTGTGAATGCTCGTTTTTCAACTTTCCAGAATGCTGGTTTCACACAGTATTGTGATAGAATTTGACTTCTTCATTGACTGTACTTAATTTAGTAAAAATTCGCAAAAATCCATAATCTGCTGATTGTGTGTGTGAACGAAACGAACGGTTGGCACGAAACCAACGCCTCCTAAATACTTAATGCCTACTACATTTGCTTCGCTACTTTCGACATTGGTTCCACTTTGAGCGCTACCTTGCGGCTTGCAGCTATTGGCGATGGATCCAAACAATATTCCAATTAAATTTTTTGATTGGTTGATTTTTAAATTTAAATTTAGAAATGTACCTACCGTCAATTTTTCTTTCTCGAAGAACTCCGGTAGATTGCAGTGCTTTGTGAACGAAGGACGAAATTTTGCTCTGTGCTAAAAACCAGAAAGCAGCCAGGCATTTAGTATTTAGGTATAACTTTGATATACCCCCCCAAAAATTACTCGCCAAATCTGGAACTCCCTACGGACTCTTTAGGATTGCTGTTTCCTATTTTGGTGTTGCCAATTTAGGTTTTTACAGCTAATTTAGGTTTTTGCAGTCGCCAAATTTAGTATTTTCTTGCATTTGTACAATTTTTTGAGTTTATTTTTTGAAGTTTTGTGGCAATAATTTTTGTGGCAATAGGTTTTTTGCTTGGCGAGAAAAAAAAGTCGCCAAATTTCCGATTTGGGGCTTATATCAAAGTAGTTCTCCTCTTAGCATACTCCTGTACGCACATGCTGAATGCTTCTTTCATGCAAAACATAGAAATATTGGTAATATTATTAATAGCGGTACCGTAAAATGGGGTTAATCGGAACACTTTTCAGCTTTGATTGTAAAAAAAGCAGTTAAAAGATTTTTTTTTAATTTGATTTTTTGGGTAAAAACTTCGGTCTTGCTTTACTTTTGATATTCCAAGCAAAGACAAAAGATTTTGAGCAATTATTATTAAAATATATAGCAAATTATGGGTGTTTCGAATCACCCCGCTGATAGGGGTCAATCGGAACACTTGTTAAAATTTTTATTTTTTTCAATTTAATCTGTAATAGGTCTCACAAACATGAGTAATATTGATGGGGGAGAATAAGAACAGATAATTACTGTCAAATAAATGTATAATTTCAGTACCAGTAAACGTTTATAATTTGTGAAAATTCAAAATAATTTTGAACTTATGAAAAATGAAAAGTAATTTTAAGAAAAGCTTTTGAATTGAAATGCAAAGATTTAACATGAATGGAAGTCACTCATGTCGTCCACAAATATGTACTTGTCCTTAAAACTAGCAATTGTGACTTGGCTAAAGTTTCTTCATAACATCTCCTGGGATGAACTCTGCCTTTTCTTTAGTTTTTTGAAATTTCTGGGTTTCGGGGATTGTCCTGAAAGATTTTTTCGCTTATTCATCACTGTCTGTGTGCTGGACGTTTACTACATAAAGTCTATGTGACTTTCTCCCTTTTATTTTAAGTAAAAAAAAGTCTCCTGGAGAAAAAATCTTTTGAAATCTGTAACTTTTGTCATTCTAAGATCTAGTTGCTCACGAGAAAGGATAAACAGTAATAAATCCTTGTCCCTGTCTTGATTAGAAGAATTGGGGTTAGAATCTTGATTTTTCAAACAATTTCCTTCAAGTAAGTTTGAATTGAAACAACAGAACTAAGTGTTCCGATTCCCCCCGCAAATTTTTTTCCCATGGCATTTTTCAGAATTCTTCACTTTTATGACACAATTTATAAAAAATGTAAATTCTAATGTGGTATTCTGTTGTTCAGATACATGTATAATTGAAACATACCACTCATAGTTTTTAAATATAAGAAGGTTTGTTCTTGCATATGAAGTTTTGCAGTCTATGAAAATGTGATGTTTTCTAGCATTCAACGTGCAGCCCTCTTTAGAAGCCAGTAGCGTTGCCAGATTGACAAAAGTATTTTTTTCCTACTTCCTATGATCTTATCTTTCTAAAAAAAAATTCATGGCGAAAAATACCCAATAGTATATTTATGAAGAATTTCTTTGTACGGTTGGGAAGTTTTGTTCCGATTGACCCCGCTGTTCCTATACACCCCATTTTACGGTAATGAATTTTGCGGCTGTTTGCTGCCGAGTTAATGTCAGCATTAATTAGCTTTGAACTGAATGGTTTTTTTTAAAAGTCAAATATGTTCTTTAGCTTTTAATGTGTGCTCAAATCGTGAGAAAAATACTTTTAAAAAATCATAGCTCAGTTTAGGTATTTTTCAGCTAAACGAACACTTGGTAAATCGGCTTTAATTGAAAGAACAACAAACAATTTGCCAACAAATTTCCCAAACATCTACAAAAATAGTAAAAATGCATCACTCTTTAAGTAGTAGTACTACTTTATTCGTCGGAGAGCTAAAACTAGTTGTCATTCTCAAGCGCACTAAACTAAAAATATAAAAAAGTAATACAATAGAGAATGACAAAAAAAAAAGTTTTCCATCAGGTGGGTGCATTGGCACAAGTTTAAATTTGATTTAATTCAAAATTCAGCGAGTATTTTCTTGGTTATTGGTAACTAGAGTTATTTGATTTGATTTTATAGTTCCTTAGAAGTCTAAGGTGGGTATGTTGCTAAATGGCAGCACCCTGCTTTTAAGAGTAAACACAATAGCTCTCAGTTCTTGGCACACGCAGAAGCCACCAGGCTTATTAGTCTAGTGACTTTAAGGCTAATAAGCATAGAAGCTGGAAGCTTCTATGCTTCAAGCTAGCATAGAAGCTAAATGAAGTGTGAGCTTTGTCAAGCTCAAGCTTCAACATCAGCGCCAAACTATATGATGTTTAAATATTTATTTGGGATCTGTCGTGTTTATCCCAAATTTATACGTTTTAATAGGATCTTATTTATTTCACGAAATAATTTCACTATTGCATAGAAGAAGAAAGAAGACAATTTCTTTTATAACTGACAAATTATAATTCTAAACTAAAGAAGAATAAATCATCATAATAATCTTTAAATTAGTTTAAAAATACTAAAAAATACGCTTTTAGATGCACCTATAATGCATCAACATGTAATATAGTAACACAGTTTATATAATATACTAGCTGCCAGGGCAGCTAGATTAGCTTCCTGCGGCATGTTGATGCATTACGTCTCCCCTCTCTAACTTTTACCTCATTCTGAAGTTATATTATTTGATATAATTTAATGTTCATTCGATTTCAAGACATACCACGCACGTGGCCCGGCGTTGCACGGGCACTTCGTGCCCTGAGAGTAGTGAGAAAAAAATTTAAAGAAACTACTCCCCGCCAAGGCGGCTCGCTTACAGGCGCTTCACGCCTTTACTTTTTTCCTATATAAAAAAAATCATTCAAATTATTGAGATGCTTCGCGTCTTCAAGATGGTGAGGAAAGTTTCAGTAAGTTCAGCTCGCTCAAAGGAAAAAAGCAGACATAGATATTCAGTTTTTAATATAAGTAGATGGCTCTTCAACAAATGAATGTTTCAAAATATTACAAGTAGCTAGCGATAAAAATACTATGTAAGGCAGGAATTCAAGTGAAACACGGACGATCGCAACTCACCAATGCAATCGCAAATTCCAAAATTTGGATTCAAGTGAAACGAATTTACTTGAATTCGACTTACAGTAGCGGTTGCAATATGCGATCGCCTCGAAGCGACTGCAATGGTGTTTCACTTGAATTCGGCCCTAAGTCGCCCGCTTATGAGTTTCGTGTTTGATTTAGTTAAGCCTTCATTCCAAATTCGCATTATCATTTTTATTACTGTTTCATGGCAACCACGTTTTGCAATGCAACAATGGCTTTCATATTTAATCATTTATTAGGCTTAATCGCTTTAAATTTGACCACTTATTAATTGATATCTTCGCTAATTAAAATCGTATAATTATATGAATTGAAACTAATGAAGCTTGAAAAATTACCTATCTATCGGTACCTGGCTCGACTTTCAGTTCATTGGCGTTCAGGAGAAAGAAGCGTGACATAGAAAGATAGTTAGAAAGAAAGATAGTTAGAAAGAAAGATAGTTAGAAAGATAGTTAGAAAGATAGTTAGAAAGATACTCAGTTTTTAATATAAGTAGATTTTAGCCTTTAGTATTAATAATAGTGCTAAATATATTGCTTTCATATTTGCAAAGAACGTACATTTTATCTTTTATTCAGAGTTACATATAAACAACTGAAACACTTGAACACATCAACGTGTAATAATGTAGTTCAGCCTTTAGTTTCAACAATAGTATTAAATATAATACTTTTATATTCGTAAAGAACGTGAATTTTATCTTTTATTCAAAGTTACATACCCACAAGTGAAACTAATAAAAGAGTATTAAAAATGACCCATTCTTGTTAAGGTTATTATTGAGATAATTATTCAAAAACTCCGTTTAAAAGTTATAAAAATGTACCTCCCTATATGCATTTTTGCCGGATACACCAAAAATGAGACTAATTAATTAATTTAAAAATAACTAATTCGAAATTTAGAATTCGGCCTTCGAAGTGCATTTTACGGGGATACGTTCGAATTTTGTGCCAAGTTTCAGGTCTGTAGGTGCTGTGGGTACTTTTGGCCATCGGTTGCAAACATACAGAGCCCGTCATCTTTATATGAATAGATCAGACGTTTGTCGCAAAAAAAAAAAAAAAAAAATAGTTATGTGAAAAAAAGGCTTGAGAACGTAAAGGGCAGATTTCAGTAACTGAGACACTTGGTCATTTGATAACCTTACCATAATCTCAAGTATCGAAATATTCGCAACGTCGAAGTCCGCCAATTGGATTGACAAGAATGATCCCATTATCATCAAAATCAGGCGACCGAGCAAATTTCCAAGTTTTTGAAATGTCTCCGCATTACGATGTACAAAGTTAGAAAGTTCTGTACGGAAGTTTTTCACTGACAAAATTAGTAAATTGTGTTCTGTTATTTATGCGTCTACTGTAAAGTTTTCTGTTTTGGTTGACCATGGCAGCCCTGGATATAAGTTATCTAGTGCGGCCATGGCTTGACCACATTTCAGCTAAACATTAAAAAAAAAGATTTTAGTCGAAAATGGCAACAAGAATTATTTTATGATTTTTATTATTTGTTTTCATACATCATTGAAATCTCAACTATCTAAATTCGTTTTTGGAAACATGTTTTTCGTTTGAGTTATTAAGTAATGATTTTTCGAGTATTTTATGTCATGTTTTCAAATAGATAGGAAATGGAAAAATAGAAGTATGTATGTTATTATGACTTAAGAGATAATTTAAGATTTTTGAGAAAGTGGACGAGGTACTCGGGTTAAGTATTTAACAGAAAACACGTTATAGTCATATCAGCAGTTAAAAAAGTGTCACTGGTGAAAAAATATTTCGCTTTATATGCGCTTGTCATAGTGCATGAAAAAAACTGGGTAAAATCCTACTTTAGGGTCCGGGTTTGGCGATTTTTTTCAGACTGTAGCTTATGGTTGCAATCATTTAGCTTAAAATCGCCAAACAATCCAATCATCCAATGATAATTTTGTGATTGCCAGATTTAATAATTTATCGCCGGACCTTAAACTAGGATTCATCCAAAAACTGAAATGTAACAAATTTTTACCCTGTCTACATAACTATGCTCTGTTTATGTATTTAAATTCAGTTGAAAAATCAGGAGAATTTTCAACATGGAAAACAGTTGGCGCACTTTGATGGGATATTTCGATAATTGGGAGCCTGGCGCGGTCGTCGATTTTTTTGGTGACAGTGATTTTATTTCGACAGCCATTCACTCTCTTTTGATTTTTGGTAACCTTATGCGAATTCATATCTCCCGTTTTCTTTTTTCCCACGAGCGAGCGTTGGTGCTAAAGTTTTGACGCCAATGGAAAGAGATCGCCAGATTCCCAAATTTTCGAAATCGTCCCCATTTTCAGAATTTAGCGAAAGGTAAAATCTTAATAAAAGAAAAAGATACTTATCCGCAAGCGAAAAAGCGCCAAATGTATCGCTAAATAATGTAGAGCTCCGGCAAATTTCTTGCAACCATATTTGAACGTACTTTTATTCCGTTGACAGATTTGTCATTCGTTTCACTTGGTGACATTGACAATTTTCGATTTTTCGCTTACTCCCGGCTGACGGATAAGTATCGAAAATAGAAAGCAAATAGCAGGGTTGTTAATCAGTTGTAATATCTGCTCAGAGTGCTACACTGAAATGTTATATCAACAAAATGTAACGATTTTAAGAAGACCTTTCATAAACAAACGTCTTTCCTTCCCTCGGAAACAACTTCCATGCCAGTTTCATATAGCCGAGGATTGCGACAAAATACGTTTTTGCTCTTCATGCTACTACTTTGTCTTCAACGAGTTTTGTCACCTCTTATCTCATATCTTAGCGCAATCATCGTACGTAGTCCAATGCCACATGTTTGAACCCAATGGAACGTTTTCCTCTCCAGGCTGTGCTCCAATGTTTCAAGAAGTTATAAACGGGATCCAAATGAAAATTGGTACGTAGGTGGACTTCAATGGAAACAGGCACTGATTTGTTTTATCGCCAACTTCATCAAAAGTGTGATGCAATAAAACTGCAAGATATAGTGTTTCTTCGACACAATATTTTTTAAAATCTAACATAGGAACTAACGCTGATTAGGTTTTTGCTCCAGCAGCTTCAAAAGCGTGGTGACTTTAAGGGCCCTGCTCCACATTGACGTAAAGCAGAAAAATAAAGCAGAAGTGTAAAATGGAGCAAATAGTGTTCCTATGGAAAGTACCCGGATTTTCGGTTTCTGCCTTTAGTTTCGGTCGCGTTTTACGCTGATGTGGAGCAGGGCCCTTAGTGATTTCGAAACATGGAACACTCATATGGAGTATACGGACAAAAAGTTTGATGGATGGCCATTGCGTTAGCTCTAGTCTTTCACCTACTTTTGTTAAACAAGTGGTAGTGTGCATTAAAATGATATCTGCTGATCTCTCTCACTAATTAAAACTAATAAAATTACCACTAAAGTTCGTGTTCTTTTTAAAAATTTTTTCCTATATTATCTAGGTTCAATTATTTTGAAATTTATTAGAAGATATTTTTCAAGCAATGGAAGAAAAAGAAAAGGTCGGACCTTTACAGAAACTTCGTGGTTTGTATTATTTTTGTCTTTTCTGAAATACTCTTTTCCATATATATCATGCATTTTTACTAACGAAAATGCGTTATCGACTCATATTTTTATTTAGTTCAGACTTCTGAGAATCTTAGATTTAAAGAAGAAAAGAAAGATTATTTTCGAGTATTAAGGATTAAGTTCTATTTTTTTTAATTTAGAAAGAAAAAAAAAGCTGTAAGTATGTTCTACAATGCTGTTTATAATTTAGAAGTTAATTTGAAAAGCTCTTGCCAACTTCATTTAAAAAAGCTCTTGCTCATCTATTTATCTAAATATTCTTCGGTACATCAGAAGAATTAAAATAACTTTCTACCTCTCAGTAGTTATTCTAAAAGGAAAGTAAATAAGTTTTTGAAAAAAATGCGTTTGGTACAAAAGAAAAAAAAAACTGTCCTGACTTCCTTTGAAGATATGGCAATTGTACAAAGAAAGCACAGAAACGCTTTTGATATTACAGTGATTTGGGGTAACTTTGTATTATTTAACTTTGATCCGCTTCATATTTTTGAACTATATATGACTTAAAAATAAATAAATAAAGAAGAAAAAGGGCTAGTTGTGCGTTCTGTAAGCAAGGTTATAAGAGCGGTTTCCCATTCTTTATTTCATAAAATAATTTGGCAATATTATACACAGGTAATATCATGATCCAAAAACTGTTTGGAAGCTAGTTTTGAAAATGTTGAAATCTTTTTTAAAGCACTTAAATTTAACTCACTGTAATCATAAATTATGAAAATCTTGTATTGCGGTGAAATGAACGTGGCTGGTTTTTAAATATTTTGAAATATTGCTCTTCTTCATCAACGTCGCAATACTTTGAATAAAATAACTTGCTTTACATCACAGTTCTGACCATTGCTTAAAGATATCAAAATTGACAGGATAACTTAGGTTAATAACTCATTTGAAATGCGCTTTACAATTATTGTTTTTAAGTTTTGATAAATAGAGAATAATTTCGAAGTTTTACGTTCAGTTCTATGTCAATAGATAGAGTAATACTGTTAAAATTTGAGTGGGACAGTTTAAAACAGGAAAATTGTGGACCAAAGTTACTCTGGATGACCGTAGAACCCTCACAGTCCCCGCCCCCTTTTTTAATAAAAGCAATAGCTATATTTTACAAATTTTTCAACATCGTGGGGTTCTTAAATTTTGTTTCAGATAACCTAAATAAAATTATGGGGTGGATATCATACTTTGAGACTACTATGCTTTGCCTCATGACACCAGTGTAGAGACTGTGCAAAAAGCTTCCATTTAGAGGTTGTCTAAAAATAATTTTACTCTTTTAGGGGGAGGGGATGTCATCAAATTGACAGTCTGCGACAAGAGGTGCTGTATCACACATTTTGTTTTAATAAAAGCTTATTTTATTGCAATATGCTTATGTAATATACCGTGACAAGTGACAAGGAGAAGCTTTTATGAGAGTGCTTTTATAAAGTGTGATACTTTATGACAAAGAACAGGGGAAGTTCAAATGTGTTGAAAAAAAAAAGTGTGTCCCTCTTTATGAACAGCACCTGACAGTTTCTCCAATATTTCTCACCCTTTCACTCTTGAAGTCTTATTATGTTGCTATGCATTTCCATATAACGTGGTAGAGAGTTAAATGAAAATTACTATTAAAAAAAATCGATTTTAATCCAATTTCTGTACCATTTTAAAGCTGAGAAAATACCACTTAAGACTGAATTCATTTAAAGTAAATCATTCTATTAAAATAATTAAATTCTCAATTTTTCTCATTAGGATGTTCGATTCCATTACAGAATAGCTTTCCAGGGATATATTTTCTGCTCTTTCATGCTTGTGAGCTGCAAATGCACCTGTGAAGTCTCCTGTATGAGTCTATATCCGTTTAAGCTCCTTCAGTTCAAGGCGGTGAATCCTCGTTCCTGTTTTGGTATTAGTATTCCCTCTTTTTTTCGAGTAAAGGTGCAATACACAATCCTTCAGGACAACTTAGAGCCACGATTTCACTACTTTAAGCTGCTCCGCTCAAGTTTCAATAGTTTTACTAAGCAATCATGATTGCGAACTGCTTTCACTTGACCTAGTTGATGCTCTTTTAGTTATGTTTTCTATGCTTCTAATGCATACTTCTCTGATCCACGTTCCTCCACGAGTATGTCCCTCCTCCTGTGTTCATGTACTCCAGAATCGATTTTATTTATACCTGAGTCTCTCGGCCTTTACACGATCTTCTTTAGACGAAAACAGCAGCCAGTACACTATATCCAGCATCCAGCACTAAACATCGTACGGAGTACAGTCCATGAAATGCGTTTGAATTTTGACATCTTGAATTCCAATTATGTTTTTTTTGATACTATAATTGCGATAGGAACCATTTGTAGAAACAAGAAACTCAACGACTCGTATCCTATCGCTCTTCATAATAGAGAAAGCAATAATTTGAGTTCGAGAGCTCAAAATGTAAATGTTTCTTTTTCTCCCCTTTTATCATAAAACTGAAGAAATTTTCTAGTATTATTGTCTAGTTATTCAAAATTAAGGCATAATAATTATAAAACCCATTTAAAATAAATAATTACCCTGGTTCTAAGCTATTCTGCTATTTAGGGTAGCTATGAGCTACGTCAGAAATGGGATGCAAAATAAATTATTTTAATAAACGTAGTGTAAATTTAATGCAGCAAAATATAATGTCTAAATGTGTTTAAAAAACTCAAAGAGTTCTATCCACATAGTATTGCATAGAACATTGCAATTGTGGGAAGCTCATTTTCAACAACTTCAAAAATAGCTTCCAGACAAGTAACTTCAGAATTATTCAGTAGTGGGGCAGTAAGTTTATCGACAATATTTCCAACTTCTTTCTACAAAATAAAGAGCAGGAAACTTATTTCATAACTTTGCCAGGTGAGTGCAACGCTGATAGGCCTTCTATTTTTTTTAAAAAAAGTCAAATTTACTAAAAAATTTGAAGTGGCGCAAAGCTAACCGGAATGTTTCAAAGTTACCCTGAAGGACTGTAGCTGAAAAGTACAGTGCTGCTCTGGTAACTTAACTTCCGACGTAGACAATGTTTTCCCCGTCTTTTTGGATTACAGAAAATTTAATTGGAGCGCTTTATCGAGTTGGGTTGCTTTTGTAGTCGTTTTCCAAAAGTATTCCAACTCAAATGCGAGGAATCTTTTCCTATTACCCGAAAAAGAGAGAAACATTGTCAATATCGAAGGTCTGCTTACCAGAGGTACATTATATTGCTTGAGTGAATTAAAGTTTTTCCGTGTCCCATACTTATGATTCTCCACCACCGTGCTGCAACATTCTCGCGGTGAGTTGCTACTACGAATACGCGGACACAAGTGATGTCAGATAATTTATTCCAACAAGTAGGTACCAAACAGTTCGTTATGGGATCTAGATGGTGTGCTCAAAAAGATTTGTTACCAATGAGAAGGAAATTTCAGCTCACATGAGAACTTTACTGCTGGCAGTTATTTAGGTTTTTGAGACCTAACAATCGTAAAACTACAGTCTGTATGCTGTAGTAAGCTGTATGGTATTTGTTTGTAGCACTTTCTAAGGGGAATACTCGATTTGCCTCGATAAATTTTTCTGCACATTTTTCTGTATTTTCAAGATGGTAAGTAAATATAAAAGAAAAACGAATGACTTTTATATGATGGTAATTAGCTAGTCTATTGATTTAATCAATTATTCCTTTGCATTTTATAAAAAAATATGTGCCGACTTAAATTTTCCATTTAAATCGGTTTAGTATAACTTAATTTTTTTTTTATAATGGTAGTTAGCTAGTCAATTGATTTAATCATTTTATATTTCATATTTGACAGACTAAACTACCAAATCACAATCAGTTAAGCTTACCCGCTTTTGGCCCCTGGTAGGGCAAAGCGGGTTTTTCAAATGTTTAACTTTTGATAATAAATAAATATGGTTTGAAATAACGCAAGGACCACTTTTTATTTTGAAGTTTACGGTTCCTGCTAGGAAATAAAATCAAAACTGTTTCAATAAAAAGCCAAAAGCTACAATTTTAGATCGTTTTTTGTTAATCTACTTGCTTTAGGTCACCTTCCTTTATACTGTATAAATAAATGTTTCAGTGATCACTTGCCACAGTTTTCCGCGAAAGTTAAATCCGATAAAAACAATTGAAATCCGTAGTTGCTGGGGTCACTGGAGTGCCGAGAGCCAACCTTATTAAAGCGTGTATAAATATTTTGCAAATTTTGTTTATTAACATTGTTTTCATCATTTATGATTCCAAGTATTGTTTACGTATAATGTCAATAGCAGAATCACTGATAAATTGATGCTAGATGTCGGTATAATGTAACTTTTGTTTTCCAGACTTATGTTGTCCATGTATGAGCAAATCTACAGATGAAGAAAGTGAAAATGTCGAAGTAAAGGCAAGTAAAAGGGAAAAGAAAGAGAAGGAAAAGAGTAAAGAGGCAGAGCAAAAGAAGAAAGATTCAGATAAAACAAAAGAAGAAAAAAGCAAAGAGGAGGAAAAGCGTAAAGAGGAAGAACGAAAGAAGAAAGAATCAGATGAAAAGAAAGAAGAAAAAAGCAAAGAGGAGCAAAAGCTGCATAAAAAGGAAAATCTACCACAAGAAAAAGTGAAAGAACAACACCAGAAAGAAAAAGAACGAAGAAAAGAAGAAGAGAAGAAGTTAGCTGAAGAGAAAAAGAAAGCTGAAGAGGAAAAGAAAGCTCAAGAGAAAAAAGAAGCTGAAGAGAAAAAGAAAGCCGAGGAGGAAAAGAAAGCTAAAGAGAAGAAAGAAGCTGATGAGAAAAAGAAAGCCGAGGAGGAAAAGAAAGCTAAAGAGAAAAAAGAAGCTGAAGAGAAAAGGAAAGCTGAGGAGGAAAAGAAAGCTAAAGAGAAAAAAGAAGCTGAAGAGAAAAAGAAAGCTGAGGAGGAAAGGAAAGCTAAAGAGAAAAAAGAAGCTGAAGAAGAAAAGAAAACTGATAAATCTTCTGCAGAGGTATCGCCTACGGGCATTGTGGCAAAAGTGGAAGAAGGGAAGGATGCATTGTTGGAGGATGAAGCCAGTAAGGAAAAAGGCTCTGGTAAAGAAACATCTGCTCATGATGCAAAAAATGATGTTAATACTGACGCAACACAAGTAACTAATGAAAACCCTGAAGGAAAAGACGTTAATAAAAAGAGAAGTTCATTTTCAGTTTTTTTCAGAAGAAGTAGTGCTACAAAAAAACCAAATGAAGAAGTAGAAAGAAAAGCAACATGAGTCTTGTTGATTCTCTGTTAATGTTTCGGGTTGCTATTATGAATTTTATAAATAAATTTCTAATAACTATAAGTATGAGTCTCTAGTGAAACATAGTACATAGAATACGAAGTTTAAAATAAAATCTATGAAATTGCATTTTTCTTTAAAATTTTTTTTTTAAAAATGTAAAAACAAAATGATAAACTAATATCTTTTTTTTTTCAATTCATGGTCAATTTATAAAATGGTAGAATAGAATTTTTGGAAATTTTAAGCACGTTGTTCGATCATAAAATTGCGCATTAGTACATAAATGTTTCAGCATAATTTAAACTATGCTTTTAAAATAATTCTTTAGTTCAGCTAATTTATCCAGTAAAATTAATTTTGTAGAATAGTTACAAAAATTAACAACAGTTATGATGTTTTAATTATCTGCTAAAATGTTCGAGAATATTCTTTTTCTTAACTGCAATGAACTTAAAATAAACAAGGCGGAAAAACTCAGTAATTCAGCGTTTAATTAGATTATCACTGAAAGCATGCAAAAAGTTCGAAACAAGAATAAGTACAAAAGTTTAGAAGAAGTTTCTACTGGTTATCTCTCAAAATATAGAGTCGAATAAGATGAAAAAATTTTAATTAGAGCCTACATTTTCGTCAAAATCCCCGGTCCTCTCCAAATTTCGCAAGGCTCTGCGCTGGCTATCTCTAATGATGCATCGTTCCCTCGTGGATAAAGAAACGAGATGCTCTTTCTAAGCAAATAAAAAAAAAATATAGCGAAGATTTCCATTGAAGTAAAAACAACACTTCAAAACAGCGTCAACAAACGGTACATATTCTAATTCGAATATAGTTCCTAAAGAGCTCTGTTAGGGAGAGAGAGGGATCAACCGCCCCTAAAAATCCCCATCAGGAAGAGGACAACGGCTCCTAAATAGCGGAATAATCCCGCTAAAAAACCTATCAAAGAAAGGGTAACAGTCCTTAAAAATTTCCATTTGAATGAGGAAAACAGTACGCAAAACTTAATGTGAGAAAAAAAATCCTTAAAATTTCCAGATAATGGGTAACAGTTTTTGAGTAGCGTGGAACTTTCTTCTAACAATATGTCTCAAACAGTCCCAAAATCTTCATCAGAAAAGACACAGGAACATTAAATAGAAAAAAAAAAAAACTTTTAAGATACGAACTATACTCTCCATTCTTCCATTAAAATAAGGATATTAGTCTCACAAAATCCAAATCATAAATCCTTAAAAATAATATTAACAATGCCCGTGAAAGTTCTGATTAGATTAACGTAAACAGATTCACTAAATCTGAAAATGAAATACACGTGGGAGAGTAGGCGTGTTGAGTTTTAGACGGAGCTTCATGCTCAAAAGAATTTTAGGCATAAAATTGTGGGACTCCTTTATAACAATTCAGTTCCTTACGTCATACATAGGATCTAAGCAATTTTATATCTCTATACCTATTACGGCCTTGATAATTAAAGACTTAATAAAGTTGCTCTCTGAAAATGTAACTGTAAATTTAGTCAACGCCTCCTTAATACTTAGTATTTAGGAGGCGTTGATTTAGTTCAATTTTTTCGTTTGGCATCAGTAAAAAAATACTGATTAATCTCGATCAAAATTGCAGAAGTTATATCAAAATTATTCATTCATCAACCTATGAAAACTCAAATGGTTTTATTTTCAAACTAAAAAGGTAACTACAAATAATATAATCTGTTTTTCTTTCAAATGTTGGCAAAAATAATTGCTCAAATTGGGAATTTAATGCATAGTTTCTAAACAAAACAAGCCATTCAAGTTTCGTTAAAATGAAAAATAATCTGTCAAATGGGAATATTTCGATAATCTGCAAATTGGCGAGCTCATCATAATTGTGATGTTAATAGTTTTATTTTTTTTTTGCAAATTTATAAACAAAAGATCTACTTATATTAAAAACTGAGTATCTTTCTATCTATCTATCTTTCTTTTTTTCTTTCGATCTATCTATCTATGCCATGCTTCTTTCTCCTGAACGCTAAAGAACTGAAAGTCGAACCAGGTACCAATAAATAAGTAATTTTTCAGGCTACATTAGTTTAAATACTAATTGTATTACTTTAAATAAGGAATACTTAATTGTACTACTTTAAATAAGGAAGATATCAATTAATAAGTAGAACGCAGTATAATTATTCGGCCGAGGCCTGGTGAGTACCTAGGGCGGCCTAGACCTCACCGGTGAGCCCTCTACCTCACCGGTCGATCGTGATTGGAAGGCTTCCCCCGGAGGGGACTAGCGGTTGATTGGACGGCAAGCTAAGCCATTATTGGGAGTCCTTGGCATGTTTAAAATTTAAAATTTAAAAATAAAAAGGGGTAAGGAGGGAGTAAAGGGATTTCTTGAAACTTTTAGAAAAAAGGAGAATAATAAGACCAGGTCAAAAAAGATGTGGACAAGAGCAGTTAATTTATCGATTGTGCTAGGGGCATTTTTAATTGTCGGGAATTTTTGTATTAAATGCTTAATGTTAAGAATTTCGTTGAGCTCTTTAAATAAAGTTATCAATATTACAGCTATTTGCCCTAAATGATTTAAGAGCAAGAATCTGAGAAACTGTCACGCCTAGCATTATGAGGTGATTCATGACCTCTCAGATTTTCTCCCAAAAATTACCAAATGTTTATTATCTTATTGAAAGACCAAATCCAGAATGTTTTGTTCTAAAGTTGAGTTGTTTAGTTTTTATGGATCCCTAAAGTTGAAGGTGCGGCATCAAAAATTAAGCGGATTTTCAAGACATGGAAATTGCTGTGAGCCAAAACTCTTACCAGGAACTGTTGAACTCCAATTTTCTTTTTGTATATGGAATATAGAAGGTTCAAACTTTACAAAATGAATGTTAAATTTGAGGTAAGTTGTTGCCGTAAGGTCAGTGAAGGCCCTCAAAACAAGGCATTTTTGACGTTTTTTAGCGTTTTTGAGGTCCAAAAACAGCTTGTACATTTCAGTTGCCACGGCAAAAGTAGTGTCGTTTGAAAGACCAGTGTAAGCACTTTAAAATAATGTATAAATAACCGAGGAAAGTTCAACGTGCTTTTAGTTGCGTAAGGCCGAAATATGAAAAATGTCATATTTTACCGATATTCAAACGGTCATAACTTCCTCTGCCAACAACATATTGAAATATTTTTTCTGCCAATGTCATACTCTATTCTTCGTCTTAACAGAACAGTTGAGTCCTTTGAGGCGAAATGCTTAAAAGTTTTTTTACAAAAAATGCACAGGAAAAAATACATTTTTTGTCAAAAAATTTTTAACATTTCGCCTCAAAGGACTCAACTGTTCTGTTAAGACAAAGAATAGAGTATGACATTGGCAAAAAAAATATTTCAATATGTTGTTGGCAGAGGAAGTTATGACCGTTTGAATATCGGTAAAATATGACATTTTTCATATTTCGGCCTTACGCAACTAAAAGCACGTTGAACTTTCCTCGGTTATTTATACATCATTTTAAAGTGCTTACACTGGTCTTTCAAACGACACTACTTTTGCCGTGGCAACTGAAATGTACAAGCTGTTTTTGGACCTCAAAAACGCTAAAAAACGTCAAAAATGCCTTGTTTTGAGGGCCTTCACTGACCTTACGGCAACAACTTACCTCAAATTTAACATTCATTTTGTAAAGTTTGAACCTTCTATATTCCATATACAAAAAGAAAATTGGAGTTCAACAGTTCCTGGTAAGAGTTTTGGCTCACAGCAATTTCCATGTCTTGAAAATCCGCTTAATTTTTGATGCCGCACCTTCAACTTTAGGGATCCATAAAAACTAAACAACTCAACTTTAGAACAAAACATTCTGGATTTGGTCTTTCAATAAGATAATAAACATTTGGTAATTTTTGGGAAAAAATCTGAGAGGTCATGAACCACAGGCGTGACACTCTCTCAGATTCTTGCTCTTAATATGAAATCCATTGTTACAACTTACAAAATGTGGTTGCTATGAAACAATAATAATAATGATAATGAAAATTTTGAATGAAGGCTTAACTAAATTAAACATGAAACTCATTAGCGGGCCACGTAGTAGTATTTTTATCGCTAGCTATTTGAAATATTTTGAAATATAAATTAGTTGAAAATCTATCTACTTATATTAAAAAGTATCTATCAATGTCTGCTTCCCTCCCTTGAGCGAGCTGAACTTGCTAAAACTTTCCTCACCATTTTGAAAGCGCGAAGCGCTCGTGCAACGTCTCAATATTTAGAATGATTTTTTGATGCAGAAAAAAAGTAAAGGCGTGAAGCGTCTTTTAGCGAGCCGCCTTGGCGGCGACTAGTTTGTTGAAACTTTCATTACAACTTTAAAGGAGCGAAGCGCCCGTGTAACGCCACGCCACGCAGCTAGCTGCTTGGCTCATTAGCGAGCCACGTCCGTAGTATGTCTTGAAATCTCATGAACCTTAAATTATATCAAATAATATAACATCAGAATGAAGTAAAAGCTAGGCGGGGGGAGGGGATATTATGCATCAACATGCCGCAGGAAGTTAATCTAGCTGCCCTGGCAGCTAGTTTATCTTTACTCTTTGTTTGCGTATGCAAAGGAAAGGTCATTGGTGCCAAAAATTGACACCAAAGGATCAAGATGGCTAAGTTCCCAAATGAAAACCTTCCCGCCAAATAATTTAATTCAGCGTTACACGCGAAATTATTACACATAAAACACCCTTTTAAATAAAATTCCTCAAAAACACAGCAGAAGTTTCATTAATATTTAAAATTAAAGCAAGAGGAAAATGGCGACAGCTGTTTCAGCAATGAAAATTTTGTTCTCCAATTTATCATTCCACGTTATGTTAAACCCATTCGATGATTTCGGTAATGGATAGTCTTGGCTTTTTTTCAGTGGAGTTGTTTTCTATTTTTGAAAAAGAAATTCTTAAAGAGTATGTTCGAAAATTTGAGGTGAGATACATAAAAAGAGGGAAAAATGAATTGGTGATGTGACGGGAAGCACCTTATTCCAGACTATTTCACCCATGTAAATTGTTTCTATATATGTGGATAAAACTACTTTTTTTGCCCGACTCCTTTAATGTACTCTTATGGGCACTTTAGTCATGGAACATATCTGTCACACAGGGTAAAATAGTATTTGCTCCAGCCCAACTTACTCCCGTAATCTGTATCTAATCACTTTTGTGACATGTTCTTACATTCAAAAACACTTTTGCATTGAAAAAAAAATTCCTGTAACCCTTATAAACTAGTTTCGAATCTTTCGAAAATTTTCCTTTCTTAATGTTGTTTTTATCATTTGTAACTGTTATTAGTGCTTATATGTTACATTTGATGCTAAATTACTGCTATTTGATCATACATATTGGTAAAATAAAGCAGTTTTTTTCAGACTTATGTTGTTCATGTGCAAGTAAATTTAAAGAGAGAAGTAAAAATGTCTAAGTAAACGCAAATAAAGAGAAGGAAACAGAAAAAAAAGTAACGACGCGAGGACGAAAGAGATATCCAAGCATTAAGAAGTGAAAAAAGCGGTAAAGGGAAGAGCATAAGCAAAACGGCAAGAAAATGAGAGAAAAGGAGGGAGAACAAAAACAGAAAGAAGAGAAAATGAAAGAGGAAAAGAGAGGAAAAGGAGAAGAACAAAAGCAAAAAGAAGAGAAAATGAAGGAAGATAAGAAAGGGAAAGAGGAAGAACAAAAGCAGAAAGAAGAAAAGAGAGGAAAGGAGGATGAAGAAATGCACAAGGAAAAGAAGGGACAAAAAGAGGAAGAGCAAAACCAGGAAAAAGAAAAGACTGGAAAAAAGGAACTGTTCGGAAGTAAGGAAGAAGAAAAGGGTAAAGAATCAGATAAACAGAAAGAAGAGAAAAGTGAAAAAGATGAAAAGCTATATAAAGAAGAAAAGCTAAAGCAAGAAAGAATGAAAGAGCAACAACAGAAGGAAAAAGAAATGAAAAGAAAAGAAGAAGAGTTACGAAAAGAACAAGAGAGACGAAAAGAAAAATTAATAAAAGAACAGAGACAAGAAGAAGACAAACTAAAAGGCCAAGACGAAAAAGGAATGGAAGTAGGAAAAAAGAAATCTGAAGAGAAAAAGCAAGCTGAAGAGAAAAAGCAAGCTAAAGAGAAAAAAGAAGCTGAAGAGAAAAAGAAAGCTGAAGAGAAAAAGAAAGCTGAAGAGAAAAAAGAAGCTGAAGAGAAAAAAGAAGCTGAAGAGAAAAAGGAAGCTGCAGGGAAAAGAAAGCTGAAGAGAAAAAAGAAGCTGAAGAGAAAAAAGAAGCTGAAGAGAAAAAGGAAGCTGAAGAGAAAAATAAACCCGGAGAGAAAAATAAAACTGAAGAGAAAAATAAAGCTGAAGAAAAAATTGAAAATGCTACAGAAACTAAGTCTACGATAAAGGTAGACGAGAAAAACAAGTCTAATGTTTCAGGTACAGATAAAACAGAAAATGAGCAATCGAAAAGAATTGATAAAGCATCTACAGACGTACCGAATGTGGGCAGTGCAAAGAAGGAGAGAAAAGAGAAGGATATATCGTTGGAGGATGAAGCCAGTGAAAAGAAAGGTTCTGGCAAAGGAGCATCTTCTGCTTTTGATGCCAAAAACAAAAGTTGATACTGGCACATCAGAAGCAACTACTGAAAATCTAGAAGCAAAAAAGCAAATACAGAAATGTGAAGTTCATTTTCAATTTTTTTTTCAGAAGTAAAAATACCGCGTCAGAAAGACCAAAGGAAAAAGTTGAAGAGAAAGCCATATAGGTCACTTTGATTCTGCTGTTTTTTTTTTTTGCTTTCTATTATGATTGAACTTTTTAAGATAACTTATAACAACTTCACCAATGAGTGTATAAAGTGACAGAATGCATTGAATACATAGTTTAAAATGAAATCTATAAAATTGCATTTCTCTTTAAGAAGCATAAACAATGTGAAAGTAAAATAATTTAACAGTATTATTTTTAAATTCATAATTGTTTTACATGGCAGAACACTATTTTCTGGACTATTATGCCCATTCTTCAACTTAAAATTGCTTATTAATGCATGAATTTTTCTGCATAAATAAAACCAATGCTCTCATAACATTTTAGTTCAATTATTTTACAAAGTAAAATTAATTTTGTATCAATTTTAAAAAGGGTTGATTAGGGTAAGTGGGAACAGTTTTTAGAACAGTTCGATTTTAAAGCCTTATACAGCAGCTTTAGAGCAAAACAGTTTAAACTTGTTGACTTATTTTATCTTGGACATTATTAATAAATACAAGTTCATAATTATTTCCTAAAAAAATGGTTTAAATATTTTTAACTGTCGTATTCTTTAAAAAATAACGAGGGGGACTCCTTACAGAAAATTACAAAGCGGAAAACAAAACAAGTGTCTGTGAAATTCATTAAAAACCGTTAGGCATATTTTTTGCTTTTACATATAAATTAGTGTTGAACAAACATAATAGAGTTTATTAAGATCAATTTTAGTAAAATAAAAAATGTATATCTGTACCTCAGAACCAGACTAACGTAAGTCCATTTTCGTAATTTTTCAGCAGAAGGCAAAAACGATTGCCAGATGCATGCAAAAGATGGGACTTGCGCTCTTTTAATGCTGCTAATAAGTGTGAAGGAATTTCTTTTATAGAATAACGTTCTCATGGGTCGACGCAGAATAAGGGCCCTGCTCCACATTAACGTAAAGCAGAAAAATAAAGCAGAAGCGTAAAATGGAGCAAATAGTGTTCCTATGGAAAGTACCCGGATTTTCGGTTTCTGCCTTCAGTTTCGGTCGCGTTTTACGCTGATGTGGAGCAGGGCCCTTAGATTCTACATACAATGAAGCAATAAAGTTAAAATTGCTATTTTTGGACTTAAGTCGTTCTGGTTCTAAGGTACAGATATATAGGTTGAAAAAAAAATTAAACACTTAATGGCAGCGTCTGTTTGAAGTTTGCTGAGGGATAAACAGTGTCATTTCATCCTCAGTTATAATTCTAACATCACTTACATTAAACCAATAAAAAGTGTAGCGATTTCTATTCTTTCTATCAAATTTAGCAATATTTTTTTCATTTGTGTCATATTCCAAAATTAGAGCTTCATAATACTTTATGGTTTTCTTTGATGCAAGTTTACCAAATACATAGTTACCAGCTTTCACATTTTTTGTAGCTGAATCATCAATTCCTTCCAGATCTGCATCATTATCTTTCATTTCATCTTAGAAATAGGCTTCATCAGAACTGCTTTTCATTTTGAAATCATCATTATTATGAGGGGACCCACTTACTTTAATAGGGAAAAACTACGGGGTAAGTGGGACCCCTCCCCTTAATCACTTATTAATAATAATTTGCGTAAAAATTCCTATTGCATTGTTTATTTTATGTTAAACTGTACAAGAAAACTTAATGAACATAGAAACAATAATAAAAACTAATTTGAAGCACTTCTTTGAGAAATGTTGCTTGAACTCGCAAAAAAAAATTCTTTTCGGAAATTTTTTTGACATACGTTATATGATCTAAAAAAATTTCCATGAAACCCAAATATATGCAAAACTAATCACTGTGATAAAATATAACATGATCAGTATAAAAAAGTACAAAAACCACATGCGTATTTCAGTTTGGGGGGGGGGGGGGGCACTTACCCAAACCAACTCTATTATGAAGTTTCAACTTTACCAAAATATTGGAGAATGACTTGTTTAATGTTTCTTAAATGTAGTGAAGCTTACTACATTTAAGAAACATTATAATGTTTCTTAAATGTAGTGAAGCTAAAACAAGAGCAAATATTAAACTAAAAACTAAAATACTCTGATCCTGAGTTCCGATCTCGTTATTAAGATGAATTTCGCGAGTGAGGTTACGTATTATACGTATTTAGGTCATTCTTACAGTCATTTTCATGCCCTCGTTATAATTTACAAATGTTTTATAACTCATATAAATTTTATGGATTTAAACACTTTTCAGAACATTTACCGAGTTTGTTGAAGTAGAACTAGCATATTTCATTACAAATATATTGTACTAGCAAAAATACCCGGCGTTGCCAGGGTCAGTAATAATATTGCGAAACAATTTATACTCACCTTTGTTTTTTTTTTCTCCTAAACTGAAAGAACTCAAAACACACCGCTTCGACTATTTTTAAAATGTCGCCAAATTTGCGGTAACTGTTTTGTTATACGGGTGATTCTACGATCAATGCGTTTTTTGTGTCCCCAAAGAAAAAATAATCTGTTTAATTTCACACTCATTATATCACTAGTAGCCGCTATTTTTATGATTGTAGTGGTAAGGGCCAGACGAAATTTAAATTTTTGGGGGGTTTATCGATACCAGGGGAAAATGCGTTGCCAGGGGAGTGACACTATTGGCGGAATTCTGGTTTGATTTACAATTATTTCACTTATTTTTCGGTGTAAAATCATAGTATGGACTCATTTCTATGAGACCTGTATTAAAAAAATTTTTCACGTTGTAATAAAATGAAAAAAAATTAATCCTGAAAACACGACATGTTGCATACAAGTCGCACCGCAGATCCCAAATAAAAATACTTCCCGCATTATTTACGTTCATTCAAATTACTTTCACAGGGGCAATTAGGATTAAAAATAAAATTAATTATGCTTATATCACAGTTTTAATGTATATTTACCCTTTTTTTAAACAAAAATGCCAGGGGAGTGACGCCAGAGAAGTGACAAAATCACACATTACCTATAAAAACAGCATCACGTGTTCATCTTACTAGAACTTCAAGTAAACCGTGATGTCTGCACACAATAAGCATTACATTGTACATACGCATACTTATGTAACGATGAAATATCGAAAGTTATACTTACCAGAGGAAATACTACAGCGACTGGCGCAGTAAGCTTTGAGGCACTTTCAACAAGAACCGATGCAATAATATTCGAATTTTTTAAAAACCTCTTAGCTTGCTTTTAACTTTACTCAGTATTACACTGGTTATTCGCAATCAACATCATTCTTATGTATTTTTTATACTAAATTTTAGTCTTTGAAGTTCGCCAGGTGGAGGTGACACTGTTGGTATGGCCCGTTGAAAAGTGTATTTTTTTACAATAATAATAAATATTTTTTCAATGTTTACTGATGAAATTGGTTTCTCTGTTAATGTAAGTGTATGATTATGGCAAAAAACATTATGTCACGTGAGCAAAAATTGAGCGTCGAACATGTTTGTATAAAAACTAGTATTTGGACAGGCCAGGGGAGTATAAATTTATGACTATTTTCGGCTATAAATGCTAAAATAAAATAATTACAGTGAATTAATTGGGTGGACCATATAAAAGATAATAGTCTGTAATGCTTCAGCATGCAAAAACATTATTAAAATCAGTTTTACATGAAGTTTTTCCATTGGCCGTCTGAATTCAAATAGCATAGAATGACCCATACCTAGGATAATTTTGCTCTCCTCCCTACTTTATGAAAATACATTAGGCATTATTATGTCCCAATTTTTTGTCACAGAGAAATAGCTATCAAATGCTGAGATACTATTGCTGACCATAAAATGATGCTAAAAGTTTTTGTCCTAAATGATTTCGAAATTAATGAGAACATTTGACAATTATTTGTGTAAAAACGCAACTTAATGGTAATTTAGTCTTGTTTAAGAGTTTTATTAATTTAGTATGCGGATTACTTTACGTTTTGACATAATTTTAAAAAGGGTTTTTAATGGCTACATCCGGAATCGGCCAACAAAAGAAAAAAACTGAGCTTTTCAAATGTGGGAGTATTATATCGATAATTTGGACTTTGCCGCATTCGATAAATATCAGACAATAATTGTTTGATTTTGGTGACGTCGTGTAAGAAGTAAAGTATTATTAAGTAGTCTTTGGCACAAAAACTGGTGTCAGTTGAAAACATCGCCGAGAATCTCAGTTATTAAAATCTTCTTGAAACAAATTTGGCAAAATTCCTGTTCAATTGGATACTAAGTAACTGCTCCAAGTACCCCGACAAAGTGCCCAATCAATGCAAACAAATTTAAGAAAGGCCGTTAAGTTGTATTTAAAGCTAAATCAAATTGGAAAATAGTGAACCTAATCCATTTATCAGTTGCCAATCACTTCAAGCGATTACGTTACCGATACTCTGAAACACATGTTTACAAAACTTGCGAAAATAATTGATGCACTGAACAATCTATTAAAAAAGAAATACACAATTTATTCTACAAAATAATATTTGTACGTTTCAAAGGACAAAAAAAAAAAAAAAAAAAAAAAAAAAAAAAAAAATTCATTGCTTAAGTATAAATATTCTACTTACAGCCAAGACTACAAAATGTTTTATAATAAAAATCATAGTAAAAGCTCGTTAGAGAGCTGGCACCCGATCGTTTCTAATGTCTAGTAGAAGCCTGGATATTAACCATGAAGCTTAAAAAAAAATTACTTTTTGATTTGACTTGAGAAAAGCCTTGAAATCTTAATGAGAAAAATGGAAATGATACTCCAATTCTAGCTATCGACAAAGAGTTGAGATGATGCAATAAATACTGAATTAGTTTGTTGGAAGCCTTCGCGGATTTATGCGAAAAATGTACCTTAAATTGGAATGAAAAAAAGCGCTACCAATCGAACTTTTTCAAATATCGTTATAAATTATAGTCTATGTGTTATTCTGATGTATAAGCTACATTATGGTAAAAGTTTCATTAAAATCCATTCAGTAGTTTTTGCGTGAAAGAGGAACAAACATCCATACATCCATACATCCATCCATACAAACTTTCACATATATAATAGTAGTAAGATATGTAAGTCTAAACAGCGATTTCCAAAGTGTGTTCCGTAGAGGGCTAGTATTCCACTGAGGGATGAGAAGGATTCCGCCATCAATTCTGTACCTCAGAACCAGACTAACGTAAGTCCATTTTCGTCATTTTTCGGTAGAGGGGAAAAACGATTGTCGAATACATCGTTTTTCCCCTCTACTGAAAAATGACGAAAATGGACTTACGTTAGTCTGGTTCTGAGGTACAGAATTAACTATTACACGAAATACTATTTTCTGCAACAATAGTAGGAAAAGTAAACCTTGTAAAATCCTAGTTGGAATATGACCCTTATACACTCACTAGCAGTACCCGCACGGCGATGCCCGTGCAACAAATGTAAAGGAAGTTAACTAAATAAAGTTTAATTCACTTTAACCCTCTGAAGTAAAATTATTATATTTGATTCAAATGTGCTCCCCAACCTTTTGAATTCCACTAAAAGTCATATTAAAGTTTAAATCAATTCGCCAAATAAACGTTTCAATGGAACTTTTGAGATAACTGTAGTGGAAAGATTTTCGAAAACTCTCAACGAACACAGCAATTTTGCCCTTGAAGTTTAACATAATCCACCGATTTAACCGTAATTTCAATGTAAAATTGGTCGCCAAATTTAAATTTATTAACATAGGGAACCGATTGTGTCAGGTAGCTCAGCCTCAACCATTCTTCCATGATTTTAATTTGAACATTAAAAGGCAAGAAATATAATGTTATTCGCACCATCTCTTTGAAGTGATTACAATCTATAACAGTAACCCTCAAATAAGCAAGATTTCCCTGGCTGGGAGGTTTGGTAAATTTCCAGATTGTTGCCAAACTTTACGACGCCAAATACGAAGAGTAACTTCATAGCGGTGTTACCGAAAATGTCAGAATGGAACTGTTAAAAATTTAGGTTTGGCGACATTATATACATGTTTTAAACATGCAATAAAATACTTTTTAGACTGCAAACAACTACTGTTCCTTCACAGAGCGTTTTCTTTTTCTTTAATTTGGAGAAAGAAGTGTTTCACTGGCTGGGAGGTTTGGTAAATATCCCTATTGTTGCCAAACTTTACCACGCCAAATACGAAGAGTAGCTGATAGCCATCGCTAATTTTTTAACAATAATAGTTCCATTCTGACATTTTTGGCAACACCAAATTTTCAGGAATTCAGCTGAATAAATTTAAATTCCCTCCCACCCCTCTGAACTAAAATTATTATATCCTTTAGTTCAAATGCGCTTCATCTTTTAAACTCCACTTAAAGTCATGTTAAAGTTTAAATCAATTCGCCAAATAAATCAAAAAGAGAGAAAATTAAGAAAGAAATAAGAGATATTAAACATTCAAATTGAATAAATTTTCAAGGCTTAAATCTATACGCACAATTTTAACCACAAAGTAACTTCAGGGACAAAAGAGCAGCTGATCAGGAAAATGGCTCTAGTGTTGCAGTTCTGCGTAGAGTTAAGCCTTGAAAATTGACTAAATTTGATTAATTAATATCTCCTGTCCTAATTAACGGACAGAAACGTGCTAAAACTTTTCTTTTTCAGAAAAAAAAACCCTTTCCAACGATATATAATGTTTTGGGGTGGGGGGAGGTTTTCCCCCCTCAATTATGGCGGATACACCAAAAATGAGACTAATTGATTAATTTAAAAATAACTAATTAGAAATTAAAAATTTGGCTTTCGAGGTGCATTTTACTGGGATACGTTCGAATTTTTGAGCCAAGTTTCAGGTCTGTAGGTGCTGTGGGGGCTTCTGGCCAGCGGTTACAAACGAACAAACAAACGAACAAACAAACAAACAAACACCGTCATCTATATATATAAAGATACTAGCAGTACCCGCACGGCGATGCCCGTGCAAAAAATGTAAAGAAAGTCAACTGAATAAATTTAAATTCACTCCACCCTCTTAAGTAAAATTATTATATTCTTTAATTCAAATGTGCACCACGACCTTTTAAAATATATTGATGACACTTTTAATGCCATTTCAGTTTGTAGTGTTCAATGCGAGGATTATTTTAGTTTTAAAGACTTTTTTCTTCTTTTCGTGTGTGTGTGACGAACTTATTTATTTTTAGCGAAATTTTTACGTTTCAATGGAACTTTTGACACAACTGTAGAGCCAAGATTTTCGAAAACTCTCAATGACCACAGCAATATTGCCCTTGAAATTTAATATCTCCCCAAAAACAACAGTGTTGTAAAAAAATCCCCCGCCAAGAAAACCTTAAATACTCAGCCTTAAAAAGTTATGATATCGAGTTTTCCCGCCAAGTTTGTGCCAAACTACAACTAACCTGTATGTATAGTTCTTTTAAATTGTTTTCAGTTTTGCCAGGCGGGAAGCTTTGTCTTGTGAGGTGGTTGCTTAATGAGTAAAAACTTCCCGCCTGGCAGGACTGAAAACAATTTAAAAGAACTATACATACAGGTTAGTTGTAGTTTGGCACAAACTTGGCGGGAAAACTCGATATCATAACTTTTTAAGGCTGAGTATTTAAGGTTTTCTTGGCGGGGGATTTTTTTACAACACTGTTGTTTTTGGGGAGATATCACATGTTTTTGCATTAATATTATTTCTTTGCCTGTTTTTTTTTCTCTTCAAAATTTACTTTGCATGTGTTTTTTTCCCTTCAACATTTTTCTTGGCGGTCCGACATCTGTGGTTTTCTTGGCGGCATGCATTTGGTGCAAAAGTTCAAGGATCTTCTTCAGTCTGGGATAAATTTGAAATCAATCACAATGTACCACCCGAACCGACGCAAAACAAAGCTAGTTGCTAACAATACTACGATTAAATTAAAAGTTAAAAAAAAAAACCCCAACCCTTACTGCCGATCTCATATTAAAATGAACTAAATTGAAGATCCCATTTAACATTCGAGCGTTCGCGCTGGGTCTTTTCGACCCAGGCGCAAGGATAAACACTCGCTGCTCTACTTCTATTTGAAAGAAATGGATCAGGTCCACTGTAGCTGCATTCAAAGTCGACCCCTTGAACTTGGATATACTTTTGAGATCCTTGATTAATATTTGTCAAAATCATGATTTACTACTGAATTATTCATTAAATATTGTTAAAATGCTCTTAAAATGTAATATGGGTCACTCTGACCCAGCGCGCGCTCTCGTGTATCGGTATGTCGCGCGCTTTCCGGAAGGTTAAAAGCCCTATGCAATAAAATCAATTACAAATATTTTATTTGTTAACAAATAGAAACTGGCAACAGATAAAATTATAAATCATTGAGTTTTCTTTCCTCGTGGCCCAACAATGAAAACATAAACGCTCAGATGTTGAACAGAGCTGGTAGATAGAAATCGGACCAATTTTAAGCATTAATAACTCCGGGGTGCGATGACCCCGGGGGGTAAATTTTGGGAAAATGTCCTCAATGTCTCATCGAGAATATTCATACCAAAAATCAACACTAAAGACCCCCGGGGAGAAAAGATACGGAAAATAAAAGCGAGGGGGAGGGGGTGGGGGGGTCGAAAAACCCCCTATGCCGAGCTTTGGGACAAAATAAATGTGGGTGCAAAAGCAGAGCTCAATCCGAGTTACCGTTTAGTCTGGACCCCTGTCAAACAATTTTTAAAAAGTGCGAAAAATAGCGATTTTATAACATATATCACCCCTCCCCCTGAGGGTCCTGGATGTTTTGCTTTAGTATGTGCCGTCAGGGGCCGCTGGAGATTGAGTATACCAAAAATGAACTCTAAGGATCTTTATGGGGCTGAGATACAGAGGGGTGAAAACCCCGGTTTGGTTACTCGCGTAAACAGTCCTAGTCGCTCTTTTACATTTTTATTGGCGACGGAAATTTCTTGGCGGCTTGTATTTGGTTTTCTTGGCGGGGCGGGACGCTCCCGCGTCCCGTGATAATTCACCGATTTAACCGTAATTTCAATGTAAAATTGGTCGCCAAATCTAAATTTATTAACATAGGGAACCGATTGTATCAGGTAGATCAGCCACAGCCATTCTTCCATGATTTTAATGTGAACATTAAAAGGAAAGAAATATAATGTCTTTCGTACCATCTCTTTGAAGTGATTACAATCTAACAGTGACCCTCAAATAATCAAGATTTCACTGGCCGGGAACCTCCTCTGAAGAAAAATTATTATATCCTTTAGTTCAAATGCGCTCCACAACCTTTTAAATTCCACTTAAAGTCATGTTAAAGTTTAAATCAATTCGCCAAATAAATATAAGAGACAGAAAGTTAAGTAAGTAACAGGAGATATTAATTAATCAAATTGAATAAATTTTCAAGGCTTAAATCTATACGCAAATTTAAACCACAAAGTAACTTCAGGGACAAAAGAGCAGCTGATCAGGAAAATGGCTCTAGTGTTTCAGTTCTGCGTAGAGTTAGGCCTTGAAAATTGACTAAATTTGATTAATTAATATCTCCTGTCCTAATTAACGGACAGAAACGTGCTAAAACTTTTCTTTTTCAGAAAAAAAAACCCTTTCCAACGATATATAATGTTTTGGGGTGGGGCGAGGTTTTCCCCCCTCAATTATGGCGGATACACCAAAAATGAGACTAATTAATTAATTTAAAAATAACTAATTCGAAATTAAAAATTTGGGCTTCGAGGTGCACGAGGGCGGGGTACGTTCGAATTTTTGAGCCAAGTTTCAGGTCTGTGGGTGCTGCGGGGGCTTCTGGCCAGCGGTTACAAACATACAGACAAACGAACACCGTCATCTTTATATATATAGACTAGCAGTACCCGCACGGCGATGCCCGTGCAAAAAATGTAAAGAAAGTCAACTGAATAAATTTAAATTCACTCCACCCTCTTAAGTAAAATTATTATATTCTTTAATTCAAATGTGCACCACGACCTTTTAAAATATATTGATGACACTTTTAATGCCATTTCAGTTTGTAGTGTTCAATGCGAGGATTATTTTAGTTTTAAAGACTTTTTTCTTCTTTTCGTGTGTGTGTGACGAACTTATTTATTTTTAGCGAAATTTTTACGTTTCAATGGAACTTTTGACACAACTGTAGAGCCAAGATTTTCGAAAACTCTCAATGACCACAGCAATATTGCCCTTGAAATTTAATATCTCCCCAAAAACAACAGTGTTGTAAAAAAATCCCCCGCCAAGAAAACCTTAAATACTCAGCCTTAAAAAGTTATGATATCGAGTTTTCCCGCCAAGTTTGTGCCAAACTACAACTAACCTGTATGTATAGTTCTTTTAAATTGTTTTCAGTTTTGCCAGGCGGGAAGCTTTGTCTTGTGAGGTGGTTGCTTAATGAGTAAAAACTTCCCGCCTGGCAGGACTGAAAACAATTTAAAAGAACTATACATACAGGTTAGTTGTAGTTTGGCACAAACTTGGCGGGAAAACTCGATATCATAACTTTTTAAGGCTGAGTATTTAAGGTTTTCTTGGCGGGGGATTTTTTTACAACACTGTTGTTTTTGGGGAGATATCACATGTTTTTGCATTAATATTATTTCTTTGCCTGTTTTTTTTTCTCTTCAAAATTTACTTTGCATGTGTTTTTTTCCCTTCAACATTTTTCTTGGCGGTCCGACATCTGTGGTTTTCTTGGCGGCATGCATTTGGTGCAAAAGTTCAAGGATCTTCTTCAGTCTGGGATAAATTTGAAATCAATCACAATGTACCACCCGAACCGACGCAAAACAAAGCTAGTTGCTAACAATACTACGATTAAATTAAAAGTTAAAAAAAAAAACCCCAACCCATACTCGATCTCAACATAAAAATCCAACTCAATCCTCACAAACCCAAACTCTCTAACTATTTACAAAATCCTTTCCTTCACCCCACTATCAACAAACAAATCCCTCCCATTCACTTACCCATACTATCAACCCTACTCCCAATCCAATTCACACCAAATCTCACCAATCAACCACAAATACCCCACCATCAAACACATCCAACAACCAACCCACAATAACCCATCACAACCCATACCACATTTACCAATCCCTCTTCTCAATATACACTTACATACTCTCTCAAACTTCCTTAACCCTACATCCCACCCACCAACCCCACAAAACAAATAACCCCCACTCCCATTCCCTCACCCCAACACCCACAATCTAAAACAAACACTATTCCCCCCCATCCCCCACCCTCACTCATAATCCCTCTATTACTCACTCCCACTTCCCCAAAACCTCAACCACCACTTTTATCTCATCCTTTTTTACCCAAAATTTCCCCATACACCCATAACCACTCTCCACAACACCCCCCCACCCCACCCTCCTTTTCTCCCCTCACCTTCCCCACCCCTCTCTTTTTCTTTTTATTTTTTACTCCCCCCACATCTCTAAATTTCCCCCCACCCATATTTATCCCCTCCTCTCACCCATCTAACCTAAACTAATTCCATACCCCCCAAAAACCCCCTATCTCCCCACTCTCAAAACACCCACACACCCCAACCATCTTTACATTATAAAATCAAATACATATCCTACCTTTCTCATTCTCAATCTAACACCCCCACATCCCAACCTTCAACAAATTTTCATCTCACCCTCTTTTATCCCCCCTTAAATTAACCACTCTACCCCCTAAGACTACCCTCACAAACCCAAAACATTCTCATTGCCAAAATCTTCATAAACATGAAACAATCCTTTTTTTTATCACAGCACCAACCTTCTCTTACGCTGCGCTGTGTGGGTTTAATTTTTGAATTTACTCCCCCAAGCCTAAAATTTTTATGGCACTTTACTTCCCTCAAGACATATACTCTCACGCATCTATAACTCTAAGTCCATATGTCAACCTTCGTCGCCATCAAATTTAATACCCTAGGAGAACATTATCAGATACCGACCACCAACCCCCGCCCCTCCTTCCGCATATTAAGGCTCTAACAGCAGCACTCTAATACTGTTCGTACTATTTCTTTGTACCCCACGCTAGATAAACAACTCCAATAACATTGGTTTTGATCGCGTTTGTGGCCCCCTCACCCCCAATTCGATCGGATGTTTTATGTGTTTCCCTGGTGTGTCGGTGGTTGGCGGATGGAACCTCCTCTGAAGAAATATTATTATATCCTTTAGTTCTAATGCGCTCCACAACTCCTTCTCAATTCCATACGTCACATGTAAAGTAATCATTTGATGATAGAGAAGCAGTAAGTGTAAAGGCGTACATTACATCATGAATAATGAAATAATAACGAAGACAGAAAACGATATAACGTAAAGTAAAGACACGAGATATAAATCTAATCAAATTGAATAAATTTTCAAGGCTTAAATCTATACGCAAATTTAAACCACAAAGTAACTTCAGGGACAAAAGAGCAGCTGATCAGGAAAATGGCTCTAGTGTTTCAGTTCTGCGTAGAGTTAGGCCTTGAAAATTGACTAAATTTGATTAATTAATATCTCCTGTCCTAATTAACGGACAGAAACGTGCTAAAACTTTTCTTTTTCAGAAAAAAAAACCCTTTCCAACGATATATAATGTTTTGGGGTGGGGCGAGGTTTTCCCCCCTCAATTATGGCGGATACACCAAAAATGAGACTAATTAATTAATTTAAAAATAACTAATTCGAAATTAAAAATTTGGGCTTCGAGGTGCACGAGGGCGGGGTACGTTCGAATTTTTGAGCCAAGTTTCAGGTCTGTGGGTGCTGCGGGGGCTTCTGGCCAGCGGTTACAAACATACAGACAAACGAACACCGTCATCTTTATATATATAGATAACGACTTCGACTGCTCAAAATTCATTCAGCGGTGGAGATACGACACTGTCCACGCCAGAGTATGATAGTATGAATCATCTTCAGAGTTCATATCGCTTGGAACACATGTTTGGATTCCGTTTTCTCTCAATGGATTTGGGTTGGTGTTAAAAGGAAATACTTGTTATTTGACTAAGGGAGTTGAATCTTAAAACTGCTCCCATTTGTAACAACGTGTCTATTCAAAATAAGATTTGCCCATAACGCCCATGCATACACAAAAACTAAATTCACAACTATATTGGTCCTTCAAGTTCCTGCTCCAAATCATTACCTCTGAGATGCAGAATCAGGGTTTGCGCGGCTCCTGGTAAGAATTAAAAAAAACCTCTGGGCTCCCATTGAATCGGCTGAATCAAATTTACTTATTTCATATGAACAATCGATATTCACGTATTGCCAGTAACCAAAATTTGTTCTAATGGCGAAGTTTCAACTTAACGTGTTGTATCGATCAGGCTGGCACAATTTGTTGTCTTGGTATGATTTCAAAATTATGTATTATCGCAACCGAGTTAGGGAAATACCTCCTGAATACTAAATGAATGCTGCTTTCTGGTTTTTAGCTTAGAGCAAAATTTCTTCCTTGGTTCACAAAGCACTGCCATCTACCAGAGTTCTTCGAGAAATTAACGATTGGTTGATTACTAAATTTAGAATTAAAAATTAGCCAATCAAAAAATTTAAGCCGAATATTGTTCGGATTTATCACCATAACAACGGCATCATCGGACTGCTGCAAGGTGGCGCTCAAAATGGAACCAATGTCACCCGTGGCGAAGCAAATGTAGTAAGCATTTACTATTTAGGAGGTGTTGGTTAGGGCAATTTAGTGTCTTGACGGCAGTTCAAATAATGCATGGGCGCTGATTGAAGAAAGATAATACCAGTTATACTTAACGATAAAAGCATCGATGTCCCCCGTCCCCTACAGTAACCACCGCCAAAAGCCAAGACCAAGCAATCCATAATCGCTTCCATTGACGTCCCCTTGCATGCGAGTTTTTGTTTAAACTCTTGCATTACTTTGTAAGTCTTGCATTCGCTACATAAGCAGCCATATTGCTGGGAAAAAATCTTTCTGTTGTGCACCCAATTGGGAGGGACTGATACAAAAAAATTGTCAGCACCTTTCCCATCGAGGTATATATGTATACCAGTTTTTTTGTGAATCCTTCGATTATTTCTTGAGATACAGTAGGCACGCTGAAAGCGGTAAACGTTCTATTGGGAAAACCCTGGAGATATTAGGGCTTAGAAACTATTCAGCACCAGTTCACATGGGTGCAGATCGGTCGCTTTCATGGATTATGTTATGATTGATAAAGCGCTCTCAATAATCTGCCTAATACATACAGACAGATGAAAGCATACAATCCAAAAATAGTAAAAAAGAAACTTCAGCACTCCTTAAAATGTGATAATCTGGTAATTTAGCAAAAAAATACGAAAAATTTTACAAAAATTTCCCGGTGACGGCAAATGCAACTTTTTTCTGTGCGTGTTTTTTTTTTCTTTTTTGAAACTCGATACAAAAACCTGAAGGAAGTTGGGTAAGGGTGGCAGTTTCAAGGTTTACAGCGATCATGAAAAATTGGAAGATCAGCCACTAGAAGAAAGTAAGGAAGATGAGAAAAATGAAGAGGATAAAGCAAGATAAAATTTGATTATAATTCGCTATAATAGCGAAATAGAATCATTTTTCATCTTTGTCTGGCTTCTAGATCGTTATTATTTTGTCTTCTAGCCATAAACAATGGGTTTTTTTTAGATAAAAAGTAAAACATTGAAGGTTCCGTGGCCGAAAAAATTTGAGAACTGATGTTTTACGCTACTTTTCAATTTAGGTAATTTTTATACTTTTGATTTCTTTTTTGGGAAGCGTTTCTTATATTATCCATGTTCTTTCATTTAGGAATATCTTATGGTATGCTTTGGGTTGACTTGGAAAGCTTTTGAGAAAACCGTTTTGTCCTTAATCTCGCACACCAATGTACAAACAGAATTTTAATTTCATACATAAAATTGTGGTACTACTTTAACTAAGTTCACTATATAAGCGGCACTTACCTTCACATTCAGTAAGTTATGCTAAGGATCTGAAGTAATTTTATATAATACTGTATTTGCGCCTTGATAATTAAAGCCGTAATAAACGTAACTCGATGGTAACGTATAAAGCAGCAGTTTGGAAATTTAACTGCAAATTTAGTTTGATTTTTTCGTATGGCATCAGCGATAAAATAGTGAATTGTTCTACATGATGAAAGCATCAATCGTTGGATGAATATCTATTAAAATTACTTGGGTCAAAACTACAGAGATTATATCAAAATTATTCATTGATTAAGTTTTAAGAATTCAATTGATTTTACTTTTGAACTAAAACGGAAAGAAGGTAACTATGCAAATTACAGTACCATTTTCTGTTTATTTAAATTTCAAAATGCATTAGAAATAAATAATTATCGAACTCTTTCCTAACTTTTAATAGCTCTTGATGAACTATTTTGATTTTCGGATCTTTTTCATTACAGGTTCATCACTTGGCTTGGTGACTTGTTTACTTTTTATCTCGACGTAAATTAAAAAACATCATTTACATCGTTGCCATGTTTGCTCCATTTCTCCAAAGCTTACCATTTAATTTAATTTCTAATGTTATTTCAGATTAGAGATCTATTTATTTTGCTAATTTTTTTTACGTGTTCCTTTCGCATTTAAACTCGGTTTTTGCGAATTATTTTAGTGAGAATTTTTATGTTATTTTATTGTTTACGTGAATTAACCCATTAATGTCTAGCGTCCCTTTTTAGGGACGGTCCAAAAAAGGGTCTGAATTCCCCCAAATGAACATTTCAACCAAATAATAGTTCTCCATTAGTACCTCGGTATTGTTTCAATTCGTTCTTAACAGATTGCAGCACATAACCATTGTAAAGTGTGTTCTGTAGCAGTTTTAATATGATCTTTATCAAAAATTACATCGTTCACGATCTCAAGAAAAAAAGCTAAGTTTTCAAAGTTTTTTTTCTTGAGCTTCCCAGTTTATGTTAATTGCTGATTTTATTTCTTTTTATAAAATATCTTTTTAAATATTACATCGTAGGCAGAAAAAAAAATTAGAAAAAAAAATTAGTAAAAAAAAAATGTACCCTCTGGGGTCTATCGTAACTTTTAAGGGACGATTTTTCTTCCCTTAATAAAAACATTATTTTTTACATAATATTTTTTTTATTATTTTTCCTGTCCATTAAACACTGTTTGTAACCGGTATACAAAATATCTTTGGAAATAAAAAGTCAGGCATTAATGGGTTAAGGTTGACGTGATCCCGTGGACTATGAATCTTACTAAACTTGCGGTAGGCACTTTGGGAAACTCGCCGTTTAGTGCCATTTAATGAGTCTTCCATCATTATTTGGTGCCTTTCGGCAGTGAAGCTTTTAAGGTGCTTTCAAAAATCGCTAAAGCTGGGATCTTCATTTAAAGATACTTTCTATCCGGACATTTGAATCCTATGAGCATTTCTATCCGGACATCCTATGAGCATTTCTATCCGGACATCCTATGAGCATTTCTATCCGGACAAAATTGAATTTTTAAAAAACTTTAAAATCATCCACTAAAAAATAAAACAATTAAACAAAATACAAAGCACAAAAAGGAGTATTTTGGCAGAATTTCAAAAATCCCCATTAGCTTGCACCACACATGTTGGAAAATTTTTGGCTGCAGATTTTATGTCTACCGAAGTCATTTGGCGACAATTTTGATTTGGCAAAAATGGTTAACGGGAGTATCAATATTGTTTAACATTTGTCGTCAGCTCCTTTACGAAAAATGAAAGTTACAGTTTTGATGAAATAGTTACTAATATTGAATCCGAATAAACTATTTAAAATATGTAGTTTGTTTTTAGTTTACTTACCAATTATGTGAAAATGGGGAGTAAATTCAATTTACTAAACGACTGAATTGTTTTTGGAACAATGCAAAGAAAAGCGCAAGTGGCAAGCACAAAGGTTTACAACTAAACACTTAGCTAGCTAAAATACTTCATTTATGACGTCAGACGAGGCCATGCCTTGTTTTCAATGTTGAACATTCAAAAAAATAAAAATAAATAATAAAATAAAATAAAAAAAATAAATAAATAAAAAATAAAATGAATAAATAAAAAATAAAATAAATAAATAAATTAAAAATGAAGTGTTGTTGGAAAAAGCATTTTCTGGCTCTATGCTTCTGTTTTTGCTTTTTCTATCATTTTCAGTGACAAAAAGTAGTATTTTTGATTGAAGGAAATTTCCCCATTATATAATATTAATAGTTACTTTTTTTTAATCTCATGCAGAATGGACAACCTTAAAGAGAAGTCTGAAGAAACAATGAAAAATGCTGAGAAAAAATCAAAAGAAATGGCAGAAAATGTCAAAGGAAAAGTTGAGGAAGGGAGTAAAGATGCAAAAGAGAAAGCGGAAGCAGCGAAGCAAAGTTTGGAAAAAAAGGCCGATGAAACGAAAGATAGCGTAAAAGAAAAAGCTGAAATTGGAAAAAACGAAGCGAAAGATAAAGCGAGTGCAGCAAAACAAAGTCTGGAAAAGAAAGTAGACGAGGCAAAAGATAAGGTCAAAGAAAAAGCAGCGGGGGCAGAAGAAGACGCCGAGGAGAAATCGACTGGAGAGAAGGTCAAGGATCTCGGCAGGAAAGTCAGTGATGCGGCTCGTGGAGTTGGACAGAAAGCAGCTGATTTGGCGGGCAAAGTGAAAGACAAAATAACTCATTCTTCGTCCGACAAAGACTCTGAGGGAAAATAAAAGCACACTGAGCATAAAAATGGGTACTTTTCTGTTAGCCGGGTGAAAGCGAAAAATCGCCAAGAAATGTATTCCGTCAGAATGTAGAATTCCGTAAAGCAAGCACTTGGCAACACTGGCGACGTTCTGCTCATTACTGTTCTTTTATCATCTGAAATCGCCAATAATGCAGAATTCTGCCAATCAAACACTTGGCGACATAGGCGATTTTTCTCGTGCGCCCGGCTAACGGAAAAGTACCTATAAATGTGTGAGAGTATAAAAAGGCTGCTAGGTAATGTTATGGAAATTGATCCTTATTCTGAGATGAAAACAAAATTCCATGCTTGAAATTATTTTTAAAATACTGAATAAAAAAAAAGATTCTTTTAAAATATTATTTGAAATTTGATTTTTATCTTTGAAATTTTTTTGCCTGATTTATATTTGCTCTCACTCTCTACTATCGCCGACAGAGTGGTGTAGTGGTTAAGACGCTGGCCTCTCACGCTCGAAGGCGGAAATCAGGATCAAATCTGGCTCTAGTCGGTAGATTTTTAAGATGCAAAAAATCGACAGCATCCATGTCGTATAATTATGCGGCATGTAAAAGATGTCTCGAGTACTCGTTTTGGCATGGAGCAGGGTTGCCAGAGAATTGAAACAGAAAAATACTACGCTTCCTCTAAAAAAAGAAATACTACAAAATACTACTGTTTCCAAACGTTGCCAAAATCAATAATGCTGACATGCGAAATCTATGAAAGTGAAAAAAAAAAAAAAAAAAAAATCCGCCAAATCTTTAAGTCATTAAAATATATATGGAAACAGGGTTGCCAGAAAAATACAAAAATACTACGCTCCTTATAAAAATACTACCATAGTATCAAAAATACTACATCTAGCAACGCTGGCATGAAGCCTCTGGCATATGGAGTCATGAAATACAGCTTTTGCCGCAGCCTACGCGCATGTAAATAGTATTGCAAATACTGTGGATCAGTGGGTGCCTCTTCGTAGACTTCGCTTTCGCTGTTTTTTTTTTCCAAGAAGCTATATCAGCTTCAACATACATGAGGACTGCGTACTATGCGCTTTGCCTCCTGACAAACACAGAACCGATTTAAGCACAGAGAGGATGAAATAACATCCATGGGCAAGGCGGGATTCGAACCCGTGACCTCTTGCTTACGAGGAGAGTACGCTACCTCTAGGCCGACGTAGCCCCTCTTTCGCTGATTTACTTCAAAACTCGCGAGTTCAATAGTGGCCAGTTGCTGCCACTATGGAGTTGTGTATCTATCATTGGGGCAAACCAATGCAATCTTAACACGAAGACTTAATACTAAGGCCCCTATATAGACGAGCCGGCGCATCAAGATTAAGTTTCACCACTTTGGATCCAACGCGTGTTTGTGTGTTTGAGTGGTTGTCTTTTCAGGCCAGTAATCGCGTTTTGGTAATTTTTCACTGTGAGCAATTATTAGCGGCACGTGGATTTGGCAAAGCTTAGCAATATGCCAAAACTTTTTTCTGGTAACCCTACTCTGCAACAATGAAAAATTGAAAGTAAAAGTTAAGGAATTGGATCCATAGTGGTGAAACTTAATCTTGATGCGCCGGCCTGTCTATATAGCGGCTCTACTTAATACTAAGGGTGCATTGGGCAAACCTAATCTGGCGACGTAGTAATGCTGTGATTAGGATCTGCGTAACTTTTACAACGCTGCCAGGTTAAGTTTGCCCCTTTTGTTTGTTGCACCAACACCTTCTAAATACTAATTAGTATTTAGTATTAGTATTTATCCTTTGATCTCTGATTTTCTGTTAAGAGTGCACATTTCACGCACTTTGCTAAATATATAAGAAGAAAAATTTTAGATAGGAATGGCAACAATAATTAGATCATTATTTTCATCGATTGTTTTCACACATTATTCAAATAAATATTAAGTTGAATATTAGGAGTATATATACGTCTAAATTGAATCTTATATAGAATCTTATTTTTCTATCTAAATTGTTAAAAAAATAGCTCTGAAATCCGGCATCTGAATATCTCATGTCTTGTACTTTAACCAGCTGACAATTTGAAACATTGAAGTATGTATCAATTATATGTAATTTAAGTTCTTTTTGAGGACGTAACCTGAATACTCGTTTTATAGATTCGTAAAAATGTACTCTCACACGTAAAATAGTTGAAAACTACCATAACGTCAAACACTCCAAATTGGAGAAAGAAAAGAAAGAAAAAACCATTGCTGAAGCAATTATAGCCCTTTTTGCTCCTTATACTTTAATTTTACATTTCAATGGAGCTTTTTATCTTATTCAATGATTTTTCTTTTATTTGTGGACTATTTTATTTATCAATAGATTAATTAATTTTTTTGGCAATATTTTAAATTTTATTGTAACTTCAAGTTTTGCTTAATGGCTTGTTTTGTTTAAAAGAGTGAATTTTTAAGATTTTTAATTTCAGTGATATTGACTTTATATACATTTAACAAGTTGATAAGAGCTTTATTTTGAGTAGTTTGGGGGAAAAAATTCAAAACGCGCCAAGTCTATCGCTTTTTGATAATTCCTCCAAATAGTTTCAAATAAGATTTTCTTTCGCTGGAGAATTACCATGATGTGAAACTTTTGGCATATTTTCAAAGTTTTTGCCAATCTAGTTTCCAGCCGAATTTTCGGTGTTGCGACCTTTTTTGATGCCAGGAAATGCTATAACGTGTGTTTTTTCAAGACGCTCTGTCGGAAATGCACAAAAACACCATAATAATTCTAAATAAGTCTTTGAAACTGAAATTAAATAAAGCACAGAATTTTAATGTAACTGAAAACAAGGCCAACAAGCAGCCAAAACACCAGTAAAGCTTAGTGGGTTTTATTTTGTTTGTAGGCACAACAGCCTTTATGGGCTATACTGCGCCAAACTATTATGTTAAGTCGAAAAGGTACTTACGTATTAACGCCACCGCAGCAGAAGTTGCGTTAATGCGCCAATAAACAGCAACTTAGTAGTTCGCACACAGCAACTCTGTTGTTCACATGCGCACCCAGTTATTTAACCCCCTCTCCCCTCAAAAAAAAAAAAAAAAAAAAAAAAAGACCACCAAATATTTGGCTGCGCTGACGTTAATCGTTGAAAAAGGTGTCAAAAAGACAAAAAAATGAAGGAGTGAAGGACAGGAAACTTTTCGAATTTTGATATGTTTGCTCGAATGAAAGCACGAACGAAGCTTTAAATTCTGAAAAAGGAGCAGAATTATTGGTAATAAATTGAAGAATAATTTTAATATTCTTTAAAAAAGCATAAGAAGCAAAACAAAGGCAAGACGACAACAAGGCACTAGGGCAATCACAAACACTTAATAAAAGACAGTAGTAGTTCCTTAAAGGATGGATGGAGCTAATTGAATAATTCTAAGCAAATATGGTTAAATTTGGAAAATCAGCGGGAGTATGCTACCCTGTTTGATTGATGTTAAACATGTTGTAGATAGCAGCTAGATCGTGACTAAAAATTTTTTAACTGCAAACCTGGTATGGCCAGTACGAAGTCGGGCTATTACAACTTCTTTTGTTCTGGTGATTTTTGATGACTTGAAACCTTTCCTTAACGGCGGTTGGACGGAGTGCAGTTTATTTTCATTTTCCCACTCCAAGCTCGCTGCTAACGGATGTTCGGACATTCGACTACAAGAGTGCACAATTCTGTACCTCAGAACCAGAAGGACGCAAGTTCAAAAATGGCCATTTTCACTTTATTAGTGTTTTGTATGTAGAATCTTATTCAGCATCGACCCATGAGAACGGTATTCTACAAAACAAATTCCTTCCAATTATTTAGCAGCACTAAAAGAGCGCGAATCCCATCCTTTGCATGCATCCGACAATCGATTTTCCCTTCTCCTGAAAAGTTACAAAAATGGACTTACGTTAGTCTGGTTTTGAGGTACAGAATTGTCATCACACTAAGTAGACACTACTCCTAATGGAAACGACAAAGTTGAAATCCATTATCTTGCCCTTATTTTCAGTGACACACTGTATCTGCGGCTGGGTTGATAGTATTGGGTACCATGGTATATGGTGCATGATCTCTCCTAATACTGATGCACAACAGCATGACAGTCTGATCGTACGCTTGTGTCATGCCTCAGTTACACGAGTTGGCACTTACGGCATGACTCTCAGAAGCCATTTTCAACAGGACAATGCTAGGTCACACACAGCAAGGGCGTTACGAGGCTTCCTCTTTCGAATTGGCATCTTCTCTGGCACACTCAATCCCTTGATTTTTCTCAGGCGGAGAACATCTGAGATCGCTTGATAAGTTGGACAGCCTCTGAGTTTCATTGAATTAGTGGTACGTTCACAGTAACTGTGGTACGAGATGCCGTAGGGCATAATAAAACCCTGTTATGCCTCAGTGCTTGCTTGTATCGCTTCGTACATTCCCACCTTATGGGACTAGAACTCCATTCATTTTGCAATCACTTACTGATGTCAATATTTATTTTTTCACTTCTAAATTTGCACAAAAATAATTAATTTGCTGTGAAATGTCATTTACGGATAGCCACTTTTGCTAATTGATTGAAATCGATCTAATTAATTGAGGAGTTCACCTTTTTTAAAGAAATTTATTACCTTCTTTTTTCAGGTTCAGCTATTTTGGTTGTTTATTTGAAAACATTTTGTGGGAAGAATGGCAGGAAAAGAAAAAAGAGGAACTTTTAAACAGATTTACGGTTTGCATGTTTTTACTTTTCTAAAGCATTGCTTCTTATTATAGAAGAGTACCTGGCGACCGAGCCCCGCTCGATTAAAAAGACAAAAGATGTTTGTAAAATCGTGTTTTTTTCTAAAGTTCGAAGTACTTATTTAAATAAACTTGAAAAGTATTTTTAACAAAATACCTTTTGCATTTTTAATAAAAAATATAAATAAAGCATTTTTAATAAAATGCGCAATTGCAACCCTTGGTTGCATTTAAAGCAGCCGTAATTTATTTTAAAAAACACAACCTAATTTGGACAAGACATCATCACCACAACCTTATTTTAATGACGCGCACCGTAAAACCACATCACAATAACTTTATTTTGATCGATCTCCTTAAAGGGCCTCCACACTCTCCAGAAAACCCGAAGGAGTTCCTCGAGGAAATCCTCTTAGAAGAAATCCATCATGTGTGTATGGTGAATTCTTTTGAAATATTCCCGCGGATCTCTGGACGCGCTCCTCTTATGAGGTTTTCCTGGAGGAATTCCTTGAGGATTGCCTCAACTAACTCCTTCGGGTTTTCCGGAGCTTGTGTAGGACCCTTAACATTTCAAAAACAATAACAATTGTAACCTGTTGCCGAAAATAACGTGTTGCCAAATACCATTGAAATTTAAATTTACGCTAATATGATTAATATGAAACCCATTGTTACTATAAAACGTGGTTGCTATGAAACAGTAACAATAATAACACTCATAATGAAAACTGTGAAAGGAAGCTCCTCAAACTTTTAATGAAGGCATGAAAAACGGGTTTTTTTTTTGTGAAAAAATTCGCGTTTTTAGAGAAAAAAACGCCCATGTAGATAAACTCAAAAACCAAAACTTTATCAAAATACAAATTTTTATCAAAATTGTTAGAGACGTTTTCGAGGTCCGAAATATAAATTTATATATAGACAAGAATTGCTCGTTTAAAAATATAAGGTAAGATACAAAAATTGTACTTGTGTATATTTTCTAAGTATATAGTATTCATACTATAATACACTTAGAGGAAAAATACATTTTAAAATTTAATCTTGATTTAAATTATTGGAAAATTTATAATATTTTCCCCCTTGGAGTAGGTTTACTGTATGACAGAACTAAATAAATTGTTTGCTTTCAGAATTTTTTCGGCCTTGTGTTAGTAAAACTAAAAAGAAAGAAAATGAAGGAGTCGAAACAAAACGAAGTAAAATGAAAGATGATGAAGAAACTAAAGAAGAGATAAACAAAGACAAAGAAAAGCGAAAAGAAGTAAGAAAGAAGAAAGAGGAAGAACAAAAGCAGAAAGAAAAGAGAAGGGAAAATGAAGAAGAGAGCAAAAAAGAAGATAGGAGAAGAAAAGAAGAACAAAAAAGGGAAGAAGCAGATAAGAAGAAATTGACAAAAATAAGAGAGGAGGAAAACAAAAAAGAAGAAAAGAAAAGGAAAGAGGAAGAACAAAAAATGAAAGAAGAGAGAAAGAAAGAAGAAGAGAGACAAAAAATAGAAGCGAAAAGAAAAAGAAAAGAGGAAAAAAGGAGGGAGGCAGACAGAAAGAAAGCAGAGCGAATGGAAGACGAGGAAAGAAAAAATGTAGAACAGCGAATTCAAGAAAAAATAAACGAGAAACTAAAGGAGGAAGAAGAGCAGAGACGAAAAGAAGAAGAATTAGAAAAAGAACGAGAGAGACGAAAAGAAGAACTAAGACGAGAACTGGAAAGGCTAAGGGGACCGTGGACCTTTAAACATCCCAAAGATGGAATCGAAGCAACAGGCCAAAATGTACCAGTGTGAAGTCATTCTAAAAAATAAATAAATAAAACATGTAATTAATAGATTTTCGACGTTGAGAAACGATTTCAAAATGAAAATAAGTAAATATAAAAGATTCATAATCAGTTTGTATAGTTTCCTTCACATAAGATTTTTGTGGATAGAGACTTCGTGAGTTTTCCTTCTGAATGGCTGGTATTATGCACATAAAATTTATTGAAGAAAAGAAAGAGTTTCAACTTCATTGATTATTTGAAGAAAACTTTAGAAAAACATTTTGCCTCTCTACTTTAAAACCTACAATAATATTAGTGTAGACTGGCCAGAAAATGAACACCTAAGCCCAATTTCAATTCCGAAAACTCGAAATATTGTTAAAAACTTGTATTTGACACATGAGACTAAAAACATATAAATTCATATGTGTGGTTATTTTTTAAACAATAAGTGAGCTTTTAGTTCTGCGTCAGATTTTTTTTGTAAGGGAGGGGGGGGGGGGAGGATTGAAATGAAAGAAATACAGCAACCCCATAAACAAACACCCCTCATCAGTGGGCAACTATAGCATTTTCTGGTCATCTCTTTCTTGGAATTGAACAGAGCGACGTTACTACGGTTAATTCATCCAAGAAAAGCTTCTGAAACCGTATTATAAAAAGAAATAAGAGAGAGATATATGATCATTCACTAGTAGGTTTACATTACATGAAATGAAAAAAAAGTTTAACAAAAATATTGTGAATGAAGGCAGGCCCGTCATTTCGGTTTCCGGGGGGGGGGGGGGTCAATTGTCCACAAACCCCGACTTTGGAAATCAATGTATTAACATGTAAGTAGGCGTGGTTTTTTGCCATTTTTTGATTCGGTTCGAATGCTTCGAATGGAAAAATTCGAAATGACGGTCCTGATTGAAGGCATTCTATTGAACTTAAGTTGTTGCGACCGACAACCTAATTTTGTAAAGCCTATTCTATATAGTGCGTGAATGTTACGAAACTTTGTAGTTAAAATTGAAGACTTTGGAATGTGAAAGATATTATTACCCTGGTGAAGTAGCCCATTTTTAAGGAAAAGCTTTTCACTAATAACTCCTCCCCCCTCCCGCATACACACATTTATACCTTTATTCTTATGTAACTCCCAAACGATTTGTAGGTGTCCATGAGTTTTTGAATAATTTAGATGAAAATTGTTTTTAGTGCAATACCAATAAAACCATTGACAATGACTTTAATTATAACCAAGCAATATTTGCTAGTTCAGATATTGTCACGACGACACGTTGATATTCGACGAGCTGTCGAATTTGTGGCTCAATTTCTACTAAAATTACGGAACTTTTTTTTTTTTAAGTTCCAAACTGACAGAACCATGTTCTCCAGAAGGTCTGCAAATGAAAAGGTCCCGATTTTCTTCTTTAGTATAGCGCATTTAGATAAACTTCACGCGACGACTTTCAAGTACTAATTTATAAAAATAATTTATTTTCATAAGTACTGCTCAATTTTTCTTTTGGTTAAAAATCAATATAAATAAGAGATCATTTGTGCTATGATACAGGAAATGTCCGAGCAAAATAAATATCTTTTCATCTAGCAGTCGAAGAAAGTAAAGTAGTAAGATAACGATAAGATAAAAAGATAATTCCAAAATATACAATCGTGATCACTCCTAAAAATCGGTTATCTCGAAAACGGTATTCAATTTAGAGTATCTTGCTGCTTCAAAGTCAACACACTCATTGATTTTTAAATAACAAATTCAGCATTAAAGTTTTTCCTAAAACTGATCTTCAAGTACTTATTCAATAAGGAAAAATATCTGTGCGTAAGGAAAACATCAAAAATGGTAAGGTTACGGAATTTGTTTTTATGTTTAGGGTAACTCATATGTTCTCAAAATTTAGAAAATAGTTATTAGAAATGCAATGAATTGGAAAAAAAATGTTTAATACGGAAACTGAAAATGAGCTACAGAGTAGTTTCAGGCGAACAACAATGCTATTGAATTTCAGAGAGCCTTTTTACGCAGTTTGGAGTTTCTGCGACGAGAAAGTTGGAGCGATTGCATCTAATTTACGCCTACATTTTCAACGTTGTTGGTATTAAGCTATACTTATAACTAATAAAATTGTGTGTTTCGTATTATAACTATTAGAAATAAATAAATACCTTTGCGCAGAAAAGGAAATTAAGGTTATTTAACGTTTACAGGCACAAAAATTAAAGATAGTTGCATACACATGTTTCGGCGTTACAAGGAACCCCTTTTTCAATGCACAGGATGGTGAGCTTATGGATGTAAGGCATGCAACATAGTCTTTTCATGCTTTGGATTGAAAAAGGCGCTCTTTCTTACGCCAAAACACGTGTCTGCAACTATTTTTAATTCCTGCGAATTTAGTTTGATACCTACAGTTATTTTATATATCTAAATGTGAATTAGCAACACCAGATATTGCAGTTAGAAAAGTATGACTCAATTTGAACCACTAATTTTTTTTTACAATCTACTTATATTAAAAACTGAGTATCTTTCTTTCTAACTATCTATCTATATCACGCTTCTTTCTCCTGAACGCCAATGAACTGAAAGTCGAACCAGGTACCGATAGATAGGTAAGTTTTCAGGGTTCATTAGTTTTAATTTATATCATTATACGATTTTAATTAACGAAGATATCAATTAATAAGTAGTCAAATTTAAAACGATTAGGCCTAAATGATCAAATATGAAATCCATTGTTGCAAAACGTGGTTGCTATGAAACAGTAATTACAATGATAATGAGAATTTTGAATGAAGGTTTAACTAAATCAAATATGAAACTTATTAGCGGGTCACGTACGTTGTACTTTTATCGCTAGCTACTTGTAATCTTTTGAAATAAAAATTAGCTGAAAAGCCATCTACTTATATTAAAATCTGAGTATCTATGTCTGCTTCTTTCTTTTGAGCGAGCTAAACTTACTGAAACTTTCCTCATAATCTTGAAGGCGCGAAGTACCGTGCGCCTCTTAGCGAGCCGCCTTGGCGGCGAGTAGTTTCTTGAAATTTTCTTCACTACTTTCAAGGCACGAAGTGAACGTGCAAAGCCAGGCGACGTGTGTGGTATGACTTGAAATCGAATGAACATTAAATTATATGAAATTTTACTTCAGAATGAGGTAAAAGTTAGAGAGGGGGGACGTTATGCATCAACATGCCGCAGGAAGCTAATCTAGCTGCCCTGGCAGCTAGTTCTACTTTAGAAATTCTGTTGTGAAAATCGCAAATCTTTAAAACTAACATGTAATTAATTCTGAAATTACAGTCAAATGAACTACATGATTTCATTAGTAAACCAATTAAATATCGTGGAAAATTTTTATTTATGAGAAAGAACTTGAATTACAAATCAAAAATTATTTTGTAAGTGATTACTGTGTCCCCGTACACTTTGAAAAACGTTGCATGTGTCATAAGTGCACACTTTGAAAAACGTAGCATCTTACTACTATTATATATGCGAAAGTTTGTATGGATGGATGGATGGATGGATGGATGGATGTATGGATGGATGTATGTTTGTTCCCCTTTCACGCAAAAACTACTGAATGGATTTTAATGAAACTTTTACCATAATGTAGCTTATACATCAGAATAACACATCTTACTACTATTATATATGCGAAAGTTTGTATGGATGGATGGATGGATGTATGGATGGATGTATGGATGGATGTATGTTTGTTCCCCTTTCACGCAAAAACTACTGAATGGATTTTAATGAAACTTTTACCATAATGTAGCTTATACATCAGAATAACACATAGGCTATAATTTATAACGATATTCGAAAAAGTTTGATTGGTAGCGCTTTTTTCATTCCAATTTAAGGTACATTTTTCGCATAAATCCGCGAAGGCTTCCAACAAACTAATTCAGTATTTAGTTCATCATCTCAACTCCCTGTCGATAGCTAGAATTGCGTGTATCATTTCCACTTTTCGCATTAAATTTTCAAGGCTTTTCTGAAGTCAAATCAAAAAGTAATTTTTTTTTCAGCTTCATTAATAACATCCAGGCTTTCACATAGACATTGGAAACGCTCGCACGTCCGCTTTCTAACCTGCTTTTACCATGATTTGTATTTTAAAACATTTTGTAGTCTTAGTTGTAAGTAGAATATTTATCCTTAAGCAAGGTGTTTTTTATAGTGCTTTGAAACGGGCAAATATTATTTTGTAGAATAAATTGTATTTCTTTATAAATAGATTGTTCACTGCATCAATTATTTTTGTAAAAATGTGTTTTAGAGTATCGGTAACGTAATCGCTTGAAGAAGTTCGCAACTAATAAATGGATCAGGTTCATTGTTTTTCAGTTTGATGGAGCTTAAAATACAACTTAGCGTCATTTCTTAAATTTGTTTTCTTTGATTGGGCACTCCTAGCAGCATCATCTCATCGGCCGATGATCGGCCATTCATCGAAACCCGATAAAATTCTTATCGGCAGATTATCCAATATGTCCCATCGGCCAAACAGAATCCGAGCAGAAAAATCCGATGAGTTTTGCTCGAAATACGATGAGATTTGGAGCAATTTACGAGCAGAACAGTCCCGTGCCGATGAATTTCATCGGGAAACTTGATCGGAGGGACATCGTTTTCCGATGGAATATAGCTCGGCTTATTTTCATCGGGAAAGTTGATCGGAAGGATATCGCTTTCCGATGAAAATTAGCTCATCAAAAACCGTGCTTGGATACTGATCGGAACGATGTCATCGTGCGTTACGGGATGAGTTTACAAGGAGTTCGATGATCGGCCGAGCAAAATCCGATGAGTTGATGCTACTTGGGACTTTCTCGGGGTACTTACAATTGTGCAGTTACTTAGTATCCAATTGAATAGGAATTTTGCAAAATTTGTTGCAAGAAGATTTTAATAACTGAGAGTCTCGGTGATTTTTTCAACTGGAACCAGTTTTTGTGCCAAAGACTACGTAATAATACTTTACTGCTTACATGACGTAACTAAAATAAAACGATAATTGTCTGATATTTATCGACTGCGGCAAAATCTTAATCATCGATATAATACTCCCACATTTGAAAAGTTCAGTTTTTTCCTTTTGTTGGCCGATTTCGTGTGTATCCATTAAAAACCTTTTTAAAATTACGTCAAAGCGTAAAGTAATCCGCACACTAAATTAATACAACACTTAAACAAGACTTGAATTACCATTAATTTGCGTTTTTGCACAAATAATTGTCAAATGTTCCCATTAATTTCAAAATCATTTCGGACAAAAACTTTTTGCTTCTTTTTATGGTCAGTAATAGTATCTCAACATTTGATGACTATTTCTCTGTGACAAAAATTAGTGACATAATAATACTTAATGTATTTTCATAAAGAAGGGAAGGGAGTAAAATTATCCTAGGTTGTACAAAACAGTTACGCAAATTTGGCGACATTTTAAAAATCGCCAAATTCTTTCAATTCATGAAAAGACAAAACAAAGGTGAGTATAAATTGCTTTTCAACATTATTACTGACCCAGGCAACGCCGGGTATTTTTGCTAGTACGTCATAAGTGCCCAATATAAATAATTAGCACTGGTCAAAGTATCTCAGCGACATATTTAATGGAAGTGGAATCTGTCCAAGTGTGTGTATGTTGGGGAAAAACTTCAGGCACTATTGATCAGTTTGAAAAAAATAAATAAATAAATAAATAAATATCTAGAATGCCAAAAAAAAAAAGAATATTTTCGTGAACCAATCAATTGCAATTTAGGATCTGTGTCTAGGTTTCAGAACATTACATTTTACTTATTTGAATACCCTCCTTTTTTTTTGCTCTTTTCAAATTTGGATATTTTTCTGCTGTTAAGTGAGTAAATGATAAATATAATATAGATCATTTCCAGAGGAGAAAAATATAACGAAGCTTAAGCGCTTAAACACATTCGCATAGTGAAGCTAATTTTTGTTATTAAAAACTGGTATGTTGTTGACTAGGGATGCACAGATAAGCAAATTGGTCGATTATCGATTAATCGCAATTCATAATCGGCCGATTAATCGGCTTGGCCATTTTTACTACTGTCAATGTCTCCATCACTTTTTTCTTTTAAAATTTCGAGATTGTAGAAATGCTAGTGCTTAATTCATTTCTGAGAGAGTATTTTTTTTCTATTTTCTAACTTCCAAAATAAGTTCAAAATTTCATCCAATTTCTTTTAGCTATTTTTCATATTATTGTTAATAAAAGAAACTAGGCACAAAAATTCAAATAAAAAAAACAGGGAAAAGACTGGTGAACACGCTAATTTTGAAGCACTTTTAATTTTAATTTATTTTTATGCTATTAGTACCCATTTATAGTCCAAAACTTATTCTTTGTAAAAACTATAAAGTTGTCTATGGTGGTGGAGAGAAATATCGGTACGTGAAAAATACTTTAACATTGCAAAAATGTGCATGTTTATTTAAATTGTGAAAATTAATTTATTAAAAAATGTACATGAACAACAGCTTTTTTAATACTTCGTTCTGTTACACAGTTTTTGAATTATTTATCTTGTTTTTTCTCACTACACTTTCATACTACTTGTTAGTCTTGTGCTTGCAGAAAGTTGTTTATTTGTTGTTGAATTTATATTATTGTCTTTTTTTTTGTTTTTTGTATTAACAGTTTTCATGGTAGATTTTTGCTCAAGGGATACTGAAAGTAATTTTATTTAAAAAATATTTTTTCCTCCGTTTAATCAGCAAACTTTGGCCGATTATAAATGAAATGAAATACTTATGTTCTTCGCATTCCAATTTGAAAGTTCAGTAATTTAATTATTCATAATAGTGATATGTAAATATTAGCTGTGATTGTTATTTTTTTAAATTTTACACTTTTTAAGCTATTTGTTTTGCTTTTTCTCTGTACACTTCCATATTACATGTTATAGTAATGTTTGCAAAAAATTATTTACTGTTAGTAAATTTAACCATCGTAGTTCCTTATTGAAGGTCTTCTTTGAAAAACATTTTTTCCGCCGATTAATTGCCAAAATTTGGCCGATTATAAATAATCGGCCAAGAGACCGATTATGACCGATTAATCGGTACTGCCTATTAATTGGTGCATCCCTATTGTTGACATTCGCTAATTTGCGTCTGCGGCTTTGTGGATTTTCCCAGACTGCCCCTTGCTCTAAACATATTGACTTCCTTGTTCTGGATTTTCTTCCGAACAGTTGTAAATCTCAAGAATAAATGATCACTACAAGAGAAAAAATAGAAAATGTCTTACTCTCTTTGTTCAACAGGAAGTAGGAAGCTTAAACAATTTCTCCAATGTTCCTGTCGTATGGGAACCTGCACCAGGCCCTGGAAGGATGCTCAAGAATATCAGGGACCGGATTGAATCAAAATATGCTACTAAATTCAGTAAGTGCATTTTTCAAAGAATCCGTCTCAATAGAATTCTTTCGATTCGAATGTGTTTTATTCGGCATTAAGTAATTTTCTTAATTAGAAATTTTCAATACTTAAGGGGTCGTTGTTATTAAACACCTGTTTATACGCGAATACATGGAAGAATACCAAGTGTTAAACATTTTTCCAGAAATCATGAATTAATTTCAATTCGTTCAAAATGTTCAAGATTTATTTATTAAAATATTTAATTTTAGCCTACTTCTGTCTTCTACTAGCCTACTGAGCCGTCTTCAAACATTACTGACTGCAAACATCTCTAAAAAGTAACTGCACTGCAGCCTAAAAAGTATAAAAGAAAAAAAAGTACTAATTTATTTTGCATGACATAATTCTTACAAAGATGAACCAAGGTAGTAAATTATGGCGATTCCGTTCTACATCGATGACGAGTTTTGGATTCAGCATTTGAGTTTTATTATATTAAGCTTTTAATTGCTTTCATTCAGTTTTTTTCAAACAAAATCTTTCTTTTAGACAAAATTTAGCTAAAGCTAGTCCTCCCTCAAATTTAAAAAATAATGATTTTTTAATTTACCAAAAATAAAAGTAGTTTATTGTCATTACTACAGTCTTTATGCAAGTTATTTTATGTTGGAGAATTTTAGATTCTATTTAAAACTACGTTTTTGTTTCTTTAAACAGAAGACTATTGGGCATTTCATAAATGGTCGGTGGATCACCTTCCAGAGTTCTGGGCTGAAATTTGGGATGCTATTGGAATCATACATTCAGAGCCTTATGACCAGGTAGTGAGTTTGTTTCTAATAACTTTTGAGGAAAGCATCCGATTCGTCATTTTTTTAAAGCGAAAGATCAGTAAAGGATACCCCAGTCGTTATGTCTGAGTTATTGATTTGAAAAAGTGTTCGAAAACTTTTGTAGTTATGAATGGTTGAAAGAAAATTGACAAAGAAAAAGCCTATATATAGAGAGAGAAAATCTTCATCAAATTGATGGTTTGACTCAAACGAACAGACTTTTTGAGGTTTAATTTTCCACAGCGAAACGATTTTTCAAATTGATTATTTCAAGGGCCTTCTTTTTCTTTTTGAATAATTCAGAAACATTTAACAATAATATTTACGACAATGTTTTAATCATAGACCTTAACTTGATAGACTCGTTACACGATTTAACTTCAGAAATTGTAAACACTTGAAATGTTTTGAATTTCATGCTCTAAGTACAAAATTTTCTTGCTTATGTAACAGTTGCAAACGATTTCATTTTTAACGCACATCATCATTTAAATCCATAAACTTTTGTTTCACAGAACAAGATACCACTGCCATTTTTCCATTATCTGTTTTTTAAATAAAACATAAATTTTATACGTAATTTAATAATTAGAGGAATACGTTTCTGCCTCGTTGCCTATTAAATTGTGGCAGCAAAAAGTGAGAACTCACGCAACCATTCTTTACTTTTGTACATTTTTTTAGCTTTTGTTTCAGATCTCAAACACTATTTACTTGCGAATAAAATCGCTCATTGACAAATCAAAGAGCACACAATTACTTTTCAAAAGATATTTTATTTTTGCTGCAGCTTTAAAGGGTGCGGATGTATTTTATTTCAAAGTTCGTGAATTTTTGAAAAACGTGACTTTTTTTTGTCACTTGTTTCATTTCTCATACTGCGAAAGTCCTACAAACCATTCTTCTTTTTTAAGCTCGAATTTTGGTTCGAAATCGATGATTTTTGAAATTAAAGATCTCCGCACCTTCTTAAAGCTACAATAACAACAAAACCATTTTTAAATGCAATTAATTTATCTTTAATTTATCAATTAAGCTTTCACTCTCAATTAAATAGTTTTTGAGATATGAAATGGCAACTGAAAAAATGCACCTAAAATCCAAGATGGCAACGCGAGTGCCAACTTTTTGAGGCTATATTTTTATAGGCAACACGGCAGAAACATAATCCTCAAATCATAATTATGTATAAAAATTATGTTTCGTTTTGAAAACAGATGCTTGCAGAAATTTGCAGCGAGATATTGGACTATCATTATTAGCTTTCGCAACTTATGTTTTGTTCTGTCTAGGCAGAAAGCCCTGTCAATTTGGGAATTGGAAATCATAGAAGCTACCTTTACTTGACCTTGGATCAAGGAGAAATATTTAAACTACTTGGATGTTTGTACATCACCTCGTGACGCGTCTATACGCGATGTATTCAAGTTAGTCTTAAATACACATTTCTGACTCATTCCTTCAAGTGAATACGAATTGGAGATGTTATTCTTAGATACTAATTGGTATTCAGCTGAGGGTATAAACCATAAATATGCCATTGAAGACGCGATTAATGGTCACATCGTTCAGAAAGAAGCATAAACATCTAAGCAGAAGACTAGAAAAATCTTCGTCAAACTAGAGTAAAAGCAGCTTATATGCTGCTGGGAAACCAGGTTTTCACAGGAGCGCAGAGAAATTTTGAAAAATCTTCACTAATAATTAGCGATTTATTTATCATGAAGCTTTTGTAATAGTTCCCAGTGCAAGAAACATCAGTAAATAAATTTTGTTCGTTAGAGTTATGAGATTAGTCATGTTTTTGCTTGGGAAACTATACCGTAGGGAAAATTAATTTTAAAAAGGTGCCTTGACTTAAAAAAAGTTTTGGAACCACTGCCACAAACTTTGCCTTATCCTAGATTTACCGTTCAAATTTATTTACTTCGAAAGAAGCAATGTGGATTAGTTTTGTTATTAAATAACTTTCAGAGTTTTTTTTTCTTAAAAAAAAAAAAAAAGGAAAGAAAGAAAGAAAGGCAGAAGAAAAAACAAGAAGTTCTGTCAAGAACTAAACGAGCCTACTTTCCCGTATATCGACATCGGCATTCTAGCATCTGATCAATATTCTCTTGAATATCTGAAACTGAAAATTATGTCAAACATACCTTTATAGCACTTAAAGCTGATTTCTAAAAGCAAAATATACCCCTCTCATCAGATGAAATGGACCCGTAAAAAGTAAATAAACGAGTAAATAAAGTTTTGTCGCACCTTTTAAAGAATGTAACTGTTATAGTTCTTCCGTAGAAAAATTTCGCAATCGTTTTCAAAAGAAAAAAAATTAATAAATAAAATAAAAGTACAAAGAACATAAAAACACATTTTATCAAAGAAAGAAAAAAAAAATCTCGTTCGTTAATAAAATGTCTCGAATTTTATTTTTAATCCGTTGCCAATTGTTAAATATAAATAAAGAATAAAATGCTCTCGTGAATGAAAAATTTTTGTGAACAAAAAAAAAAATCGTCTGACAAAAAAAAATAAATAAATAAAAATAATAATAATAAATTTAAAAAAAAAAGAATAAATAAACAAAAAAATCGTCTGCCCAGTCAGTCATTTTTTTCTGAGTCTGCATTTCCGCCATGTTTGCGGAGTCGGAGTCGGAATCAGAGTCCTCAAAGAAGATTTTTCAGAAAAGTACTTTACATACATTTTTTATCAAAACCGTTTTCTTACAAAGTTAGTTTGAAGGAAATCCGCCTTTAAGTTCAGAATCAACATTCAATTTAAATTTCCCAGTAGGTGCTCATGTTAAATTTTTTTCTGAACGGTTCATCATTGAACGAAAAATGTTTCAAATTGAAAAGTGAAACATGGGAATGAGTCTCTCCGAGATCTTTCGAACAAAAAAAGTTTATTCAATTCGGACGGTTCACTTAAAAGTTATTAGGTGGAGAAAGGTTGCTTGAACGGTTCAATGTTGAACGAAAAAATGTTCAAATTGAAAATTTAAATACGGTAATGAAGTATCCTTGCCGAGATCTTTCGAACAAAAAAAAGTTTGTTTAAATCGTACTGTTCACCCAAACGTTATTAGGGGTGAGAGCTTGTTTAAACGGTTCAATGTTGAACGAAAAACTGTTCAAATGAAAAATGTAGATACGGGAATGAAGTATCCTTGAAAAGATCTTTCGAACAAAAAAAAGTTTGTTTAAATTCGGACTGTTAACTAAAAAGTTACTATCGCTGGACAGGTTGTTTGAACAGCTCAAAGTTGAACCAAAAATTGTTCAAATCGAAAAATCAAATATGGGAATGAGCTGTACTCGCCGAGATCTTTCCAACAGAAAAAAAATTTCGTTCAAATCGGAATGTTCATTCAAAAGTTATTAGGGAGGGGGGGGGGGGACAGACAGACCGACAGACCGACCGACCGACACACAAATTCCCCATCTCAATACCCTACTTTCAAATTTTTTATTTTTCGATATTTCTTTCTTTTTTTTTTCTTTTTTTTTTGTTTCTTTTTGACTTTGTTTTCGACTTTGGACTTTATTTTGAGGATTCACTCATCAATTTCCGTGACAATTCGGGACAAGTGCTATAAATTCGGGACCAAAAAAATGATCTGTAAGAGATTGGGACATGAAATGAAAAGTCGGAACACATGCCACGTTCTTCATGTCTGAGTAATAATAATAATAATAACAAAATAGTAATAATAATAACAGCAATAACAGCATCAACAAAGGAAAAACAACAACAAAAATAATAACAATATTAATGATTATAAAAATGAAATGTAAATTAAATATATAAAAAATGCTCACTTCAACATCGAAGCGTGTGTTCTCACAAAATTTAAAATGGATAAAATGCTTTAAATATTTTCTTGAAATTTAATCACCCACTTTACAATGCCCTCCCTATATCTGCATTTAATAATTAGCTCTTAATGTTCTTGCATTGCTGTTGTGTACAAAAACTTGAAAAATAGCAGCGACGTAATTAAATTAATAAATTGACGTAATTTTTCGTATAAAATGCAACAAGGTTAGTTTGGAATACCTCTTGCTAGATAACATAACACATGAAAACTTTTCAAAATTTTAGGTGATTGATTTAAGCATACCATTGGAACAGTGTCCTGAGTGGTTCCGTGGAGCAAAACTGAACTTTGCAGAAAATTTGCTGAGATTTAGAGATGACCACCCAGCAATTATATCTGCAGGTGAGCAATTTCCCAATATATTCTGATTTGTAACAAAATGCACCTATCACTTTCATTTACATAGCACCGTTGATTAGTTTGTTATAAGTTTCAAGTTTTTCATTCTTTATAACTTTTCGTATTAATAAATTCCTTCAACACTATTTGAAATCATTTATTGATGGAGTAGATGTTTTTCATGAGAAATATTTTTCATTTATTGACCATGTGAAAAGTTCTTTCTTTTTTCTTTAAATTTTTGATATTGTTTTAGACTCTCTCCAGTCTTTTGAAAGCACTGAATTTAATCACTTTGAACTTCTATTTTTGTTTCTAGAGAAATAGTGCGATCCGAAATAAAGAGTTAGAAGTAATGAAGTGGGAAAAATCAATGCTTAATACAAATTTAAATATAATGTTCAATATTATAAATTTCATCGTCAATTCTATTATGTTCCACAGTTCGCCCAATTTATATCAGCATATTAATATCCAAATTCATTGGCATGTAATAACGAAAAACTAAATCATGAATAAATAAAGTAGTGTAAGTTCTGGTAAGTGCGTCCACGGGGTAAGTGCGTCCACTGGGAATTAAATGAATACTGTCCTGAAATGGCTTCTGCAACACATCGACTATGTTAGATAACTGTCTAATGATAATTTCAATAGGTAGAATTCAGGCCAGGATTCAATAGACGAAACATAATCAGAGACAACTTAAATGTATTCAAAAAACTCTGAAGTAAAGATTGAGAAGGTTTTGTTTCAGTTACTCTTGTAGCCATACCAAGCAATTGAAATCAAGAAATGCAAGTTGTTTCTTTTGAGTAATAGCTACTAATAATATACATGGGGTATTTTGATTAAATACTCTAACTAAAGTTTTTTTATATGACGATACGCACTTTCCCTTTCTTTAAAGTAAGGTAGAGGGGTAAGTGCGTACCATTATGATGGGGCAAGTGCGTACCACTATCATGAGGCATATGCGTACTATTATGCGGAGCAAATGCGTACCATTATGATGAGGCAAGTGTGTACCATTACGTGGAAAATCCGACTCTCGTAATTCACCTTTAATTTTGCTAATAACTCTTTTATAAGCCAATTATAAATCCGACGTAATTTTCATCAAGTATTTATATTTCCATTGAATGTGGCATAAGATTTCAATTTTATTCATTACCTTTGAAATATATTGGCTTTTAGATATTAGTTAGTAAATTTTTCGTTGAAAATAGCGATCATAAGCTATACTTTATTTAAACCAGAATGACAAATGAAGCAATGAAATTAAGTGAAACACTAAATAAGGAACCAACTGATTCAAAAAGCGAAGGTGGAGTAATGAATAAATAATATTTAAGTAAATTAAGAACACCTTGTGAAAAACTATTTCAATGTACAAGAAAAAAAAGTACAAGTATCATATCATGATCAATTATTATAATTTTTTTTTTGCTCTTTATTTTGTGTTTTTTCTTACTGCTGCTGATTCTAATAAGAAAAATAATTTAAAACCGTATTTATTTAAAAAAAAAAGAAAAAAAGCGAATTGTTCACTCAGGTCACCTAACGATCTACCATACAAATAGAATTAAAGAAAATCACAGGGGTACTCACTTACAGCAACGTTATTGGACGCACATGTCTCATCTTACATTTAAGAAGGGGTAAGTGCGAACCCTGGCTTAAACACAGACTGGTTAATGTATTAAACCAAAATAAACTATGTAGACTATAAGTGATTATTACTAAATAAAAACAACTTACATTTGCTCACTTGGTCTTATTAAAAGGATAGAGGAAGAATCACAAACACGATTCTCTCAATCTTCAAATCACAGATGTTCGCAAGATAAGTGGGATATCACTCATTGCGTTTCAGTCATGCGTGCAAGTGATGATCTCTAGTATCTCTAGTATTAGGAATTATCCCAAGGCAACTACCTAACATATTTATTAAGTGCCAGAAGTTTTTTCCTGCTCATATTCACATAATTTAAGGTGGACGCACTTACCCCGCCAGGTAGGGAAAGTGCGTACCTTAGAATAGGTGTCATAAACCAGGTCACAAAACCCATGCTTATGGTTTATTTGACATATTATATGCTTGAAAATCTTTGTAAAGGATCTGGAAAGAAAACTAAAAAAAAATTATGCGTGTATAAGATTTTTCAACAGAGCAGCATCCTTGAGAACATGAACTTTGAAAAAAAGAGTACGCACTTACCAGAACTCACCCTAATTAAAATAATTTTTTGTGGTTATTTTAAAAACATGTTTTTCAGAATTACCTTCTTTTAAACCTTCAACAAAATTGTAATTTTGTAATCAGCTGTATGATGAAGGCTAAAAGCAATAGATCAAGAATACTATTGTTTTAAATTTTTATTTAGTAATTATTTTCCTCACTCATGAAATGATGATTTTTTGCCACTCTTGTTTACAAGGGTTGTTTCAAATCTGAGATGGTTTCGGATTTCTGTACTGAAAATACTTTAATCCCCTCGTGCAAAATTTTGAGGAATTTTCAGGAGCAATTCATGTTTTTCTAATACTTATTTTCAGGGGAAGATAAGGAAACAGAGATAGTTACTTACGCTCAAATGTATGAAGAGGTTCAACTGTATGCAGCTGCTCTCAGGAAGTGCGGACTGAAAAAGGGGGACAGAGCTGTTTGTAAGTTAGACTATCTGTATCTGTTATCTTAGAAGGATATTGTACTTGAAATTAAGAAATATATTTTAAACTACCTGCTTACAAAAGTAAATAACAACTTAATATTTATGCTGCTCAAAAAATAAATAAATAAATAAATAAAAACAAGTCTTAACATTTAAATTTTTTAGTCGTCGCGTAACGACAAAGTGCATCATTAACCCACAGCGATTATTTATTCATCATTCAGTCAAACTTCAGGGTAATTTGCACTTTTGCAGCTAAGTCAAATGTAAGTAGCTCCAAGCGACCATTGAAAAACTCGTGAAATTATTAAGACTTTTGTATTATTCCTGTGTTTCACAATAGGTCAGAAGCAGCGATCCCACACCGTGTCACTGCTGAAAATGACTGAATTTTCACGGAAAAAGGAGTTTAAGAGGAATGAGCTGAAGATTTAAAATTAACTGCCTTAAAAGGGCTTGAAATACAATTTTGATTACTATTGATTTCGCATACTTCTCTGAACTTGCTTAAACCATGCCCATGTGACTACAGGTGATGGATAATTGTAAGTGATGCATAAGTACTAAGTATGACGAGGCATTCACAATGAAAATAATGAATATTGTTTATTATCTGTTTCATTGCTCTTGTAAAACTTTTTTTTGTCAGATCAGGTAGAGATCTTTTTGCGACCACTGTATATATGTCATAAACTTTCGACCAGTCTACAGGTAGTATTGTGTCAAATTATGAAATGAATATTGTTCGACTCACCGCTTTCAAACGTTAGGTTGTAAGGAGATCTGAGTGAACCAAATCGGCTTTTAATGGCCTCAATTGTTAAGGAAATTAGCAATGCTTAAAATTATGATGATAAATAGCACGGCTGTAATAAAATTAAGCCAAAACTTTTTACAGCCACAAAAGTATGACTTCATTAAAATGCACTCCAAATTTCTGAACTAAAAAAAAAAAAAAATGTACGAACGAGATGCTGCAGTTACGAAGAAAATTGTCCCACATCAAATTCACGTAAGAGTTTTCTCTTGTTTTTAAGATAAAATAAGTAGCAGCACTTCGATGTTGAAAGAGCATTATTGATTAAAAATCTACAATAATTACAATTTTTTAATAGTAAGCTTAGTTGTTAATAACTGCAATATTGAATTTATCAATATCTATCAGTAAATTACCTTCAGAAAAGAACTCATCTTATTTTCCTTTAAAGAATTCTACAATCTGTATCGACTTTTTCCCGGATACATTTGTTGGCCTATTTTAAAAATTTATCAGTCTTGCAGCTCTGAAGCATCAACAAAAGTAAATGAATGAACGAAGTTCCGTTTTCTTACATTTAAAAATCTAAACAAGAAAGCTTCCTCAAGTCTTAGAAAATGTATGTCGTAGAAAATGTACAAGTTCAAAGATTTATTTGTAAAGGGTCGTAAAATAAATTAGAAACGAAAATTTAAAAAATACAGCGTTAAATTTTTTTTCTTCTTTTTTACTTTATCACACTAATAAGTTTCTTTACATTGAATGTTTCACAGATATCCTATTAAAATATCCTAGTAGCTGAAAGTATAGTTTGTTACATTGTTTCAAATTCCTGGTACTTTAATAGTTGCAAACTGTTTTACTTTCAAGTTCTCTTGCAGATATTTACTGGAGTTATTCGTTCTTTTAGGTTATATGTCTAACAGAAAAGAGCCCGTGTTTGCATGCATTGCTGTTACTAGTATAGGCGCTATTTATACTGGAGCCTTACCTCTTCTAGGAGCACAAGTACTTTATTTGTTTATTTATATGTAGCTTGAGCGTTTAATGTATGGTGAATGGGTTTTTGCTGATTTGGAATGTTTTTTTTTTAGATTAATTTGTACAGCGTTTAATAAATCTCCGATTAAAGTAGAAATATTTACGGTACTTTTGAAGCCTCTGACTCAGCCAGAGAATTTAGAACAAATTGAATTATTACAGAACAGAATAACAGAAGGAATGGGGCTAAAAGCAAAAGGGAGGTCATTGGAAGTAAATGTACTGTCCATGACAAAAAAAAAGTATAAAGAAAAGCAAAGCAAAGCAAAGAAAAACATTGAAACAAAAGGGGGAGGAGGAGCTAAACGAAGTTAATATCCATTATCAAAAGACCGTTTGCATGTTTTTCAAAATCTTTATACTATTTTTATTTTTGCTGTAACAACCTAAATTCCTGGAAAGCGTAAGCTGTTTCGATTTTCAATACACACTTACGTTTTCAAATACTGTTTCGAAAATTTTCACCATGCTTTATGCCTTTCTTTTTTTTTTTTTTTGGTTCAGTATATTTGTAGAACAAATAAAACATTTCCTTTCCACACAGTCAAATGCTCTTTTTCAATTCGTATTAGATTTTGATTGCTTAATGTATCGACATTTGAGAGACTGTGAAAATTCTTTTTTTAACAATAAAAAAACTAATAATAATAAATAATGACATGTCTTGAGAGAGAGGAAAAAATGACTCACTGTTCAAGCATTAAAGATCATTTTACGGTATAAGAACTTAAATTACCTCTGCTGATGTTCTTTGCTGGAAGGATTTGGAATCACTCGGATTCGAGAGTCCAACGAAAATATCGTCTGGATTAACTCTGTTTCCGATTTACCATTTATCTATAGGTATAGAACGTTCATTGCGCTGCTTGAGATTTATTAAAAACATTTTTTGAGATTGTTGGAGTTCAGATCCATAACAAATGAACAAACATAAATAAATTTTTACTCCAAAATTATAGCAATCCGTTAACAGTCAATAAGACCTTCCCTAAGCTGATTTTGAGTCAAAAGACTGAAGATTAGAAACAGGAAGCGAACATATTTTTTTGAAAAATTAAAATGGTGAACCCACTCGGTGGCTGTTCAGAGGGGTTGGGTGTCCGCTGCTAGGGGGAATTTTAACATTAGGTCTGTGGGGCAAAAAATTTGCCGCTTAGAGTAGTGGCCGCCTAGTAAGGGTGGCCGCTCGAAAAGATTTTACTGCGTACGAAATAAAAATCACATCCTATGACAAAAACGAACATTATACAGTCGATGCTCGTTATAAAGATTATCCCAATATAACGACCGGTGGTAAAAACCCATTTTTATCCCAATATATTCCATTTTGTACCTTTTATAGAGACCACTCGTTATAAAGACCTGTGGGACGGTGATGGTCGTTATATCGAGCGTCCACTGTACTTGTTAATTTTGAAACCGTTTTAGAAAATTTAACTAAAAATCTATTTTGAATGTTTTTGTTGTTTTTATTATGTAAAATTTCAGCTTTCAGTAAAACGGATGAATAAAAATTAGTCAATTTTTGTTTCAGGCAGTTCTCAACAGATTTGTACAGGTGGAACCTAAAATTATGTTCACAATTGATAGGTTTCGTAACGATAACGAAGAGATCGAGATGTTGAAAAAAGTGAAAGATATTACAGAAGGTAAGAAATATTGTTAACGTGGCTGTGATTGAGAAAAACAGAACTAATGTCAATGTAAAGTTTTTTTTTTTTTTTTGTTAACAACAAAAAAGTTAAAAACGAAGTAAATATCGTCTTAGAAAGCAGCGGAATTTACAATTAAAATGATGAACAATTTATCATATGTCTAGTCAGTTGGGATGAAAGGGAAAACGGGGTAAATAGGAAATGAACGTTATTGTAACACTTGTCGTAATTTTTGAAACCAAACTGTTAATGACTGAATAGTAGGTAGCAAATCAAAGAGCTTAGTTCAACTGCACGAAGCATTCGCTTGACACACAGCAGTAACTCAAAAATTCGGTGTTTTAAAACTAATTTGTCTAAAAACAGGCACAGAGTGAGTTGTTCTTTTTCGCCGATTTAAAAGTAAATGAAATGATGCCTTACTTACGTAGTTTTGTAAAGTATTAAGGAAACAACAACAGCAAAAAGAAGTACTTTCAAGAAATATTATTCATGCTAAATGACGAGGCTATTTTCTTTTTCGGTTTTAATGCAACAGTATAAATGTATTTTCAAATACTACAATGAGGTCAGATTATTTCGTGGGGTTACAAGTGAAACACACTAAGTCAAAATTATTAATTTTCAGATTTTTAGTTTATCTTACACACAAAAATGAGCTGTTTCTACTGGTGAAACCCACTAAGTCATATCTTTATTTAATTCAGTTTTTTAACTACTTTTTTTAAATTACATTAAGTACTCAAGCCAAGTAGTTCTTACAGGTAAAACAAACTAAGGGACTTACTTAGTTGCTTTCTAATATTGAAAAATATTCAATAGTAAAAGTAAAACACACTAAGTCCATGACTTAGTGTGTTTTTCATGAACTAGGTTTGAAATGAGAAGTTAAAATAAAAATTGTTTGATCAGAGTTTTCTCAAAATCATGATTTTTGAATTAGTGTGTTTCATTTGTAATCCCACTATTTATTCTTGGAAATTCAGATTAAAACTAACCCGTGAAAAAAAGTCAACCACAAGTGTCAAAATCCATAGCACTATCGAATTCATGAATTCGCGTTTCTAACGCAACGCTCTACCCAATCGCGTCACCGCATCTTAGTTTTCGGATGCTATTCATTGAAGTAATGTGTAAGAAAAACAAAAATATGAAACTGATTTTTTGACACACAGAAAAAAAATTACAGTGGATCTATTTTGCGCAAATAGCCGGCACGATAAGCTTCAAAATTCGAGGTTAATCATCGAATTTCATAAAGAAATAAATAAGATCTCTCATATTGGCAGGCAAGCAGGTAAGGGAAATAATACATAAGTATAAAACTAATTTCTCGTCATTAATTTAGAGTTAAATCTCTACCCCAGTTTTTTGTTTCTAGTTAAGTAATTGAAATTCTTATATTGTTGGTAGTTCGCTAAAGGGAAGTATGTTTCAACAGTATTGTATAAAAATAAATTGAAAATCGTGTGTATTATAAAGCCCAAGTTAATCACTATTTCCTGCATATACTTCATTTAGGATTGCCTTCTTTGATAAAAGTTGTGATTGTGCCATCAAAACCTGACTCAAGGTCAAAAGATATTAGCAGTATTAGAAACAGGTATAGTATAACACCTATACAGAAAATATAGGTTTAACAGAGTAAATGTGTACACGCACCTATATTTTTAAATTTTAACCCTTCACTGCACGATTTTTTATATTTTCATGAAAAAATAATATGTTACCTTTTAATAGCTCTGAGTTCAGGAAAAATGAAGAAAAAAAATTAATCTTAAAAATGTGCACCAAAAATGATGTTTTAATTGTTTGTTCTACATATGGCACAAAGTACATAGCATATGCTTTGTATACCGATAAGTGTAATAACCTACAATGTGCTTTGTGCCATAAGTGGTACAAACAAATTTGCCACTAAGTGTATTTAAATATTTTTAGAACAAAGGAAATAATGACTAAGCACACTTCTAACGGAAATGCAGATACTCTATTTTTCAAAAGCAAGAAGTGACTAGTGCAACTAACTAGTGCATAAACATCACGCTAAACTGTTATAGCAATCTTCCAGAAGGGGCGCAAAACTCAGTTTAACTGCATTTAAATATCACAAGAATATATGAGGGGTTTTTTTGGCGGGTGCCAGATCAGGCACACCATGCAGTGAAGGGTTAACTTCAATTAATGTACAGAAATTTCTCAAGGAATACTTCGTTTGTAGTTGCTGGTTGGACGAATTCCTTGCCTTAGGGAGAAATCCTGATGGTTCTGTTCCTCCCATAAGGTTTGAACAAGTGTCAGTAAATCATCCAATTTTCATAAGTTACACCTCTGGTACTACTGGGCTTCCGAAGGCTTTAGTGCATGGATCAGGAGTAAGATATTTAATGATTTATCTATGCCAGCTACGTAATTGCAAATATTCTTAATTTAACAGCAATTGTGAACAAATTACTAAATGTATTGATTAATTTGTAGAGGAAACTTTGACTTTGAAAGTATTCATTTTAAAAATAGGATATTAATTTACGTAGTGGTTAAAAAAAGAGACAACTTCAATTACTGTTTTTAATATACAGGTTGCCGGCCACCTTGTCTAGTGGTCAGAGCAGCCTGCCACGGATGATGTAATCTCGGGTTTGAGTCCCGGCTTGGGCATGGATGTGCTTTGTTTCTCCTGTCCTTGTCCTTTTTCTGTGTGAATGTGTCGTGCTGAGAAAGGTTGCCTACCCTATAAACGGGTCTCTATGGCATGCGAGTACTGTAGAAGTCGGACTTCACACCAAATAACGGTACAGTTGGAAAAGTGAAGCAGCGCACCCCAAAACGCCGACAAAAATAAAAAAAATACATACAGGTTATGTAAAAAAAATAAATAAATAAGGAAGCAGGGGAGTGATGCTCGCCTAAGGGAAAACATAAATAAATAGTGAAATTCAAACTTAAAAAAAAAAAACATTTTTAAGAGAATTTTAATACTTTAACCCCATTGGAATGTACTTTAAAGCCTATTTTCATAAAGACGATATAGACCAAGAGATTTTCTCCAAATATATTTTAAACATTCTCATGTCTTTTCTTAAATATCTTTTTTAGTTGTTCCTTAGAAGAAATGACAACATTGAAGAGTTATACTTCAAAGTTTTTACATATATTCGGTAGAGTTTATATAAGAGATTGAATCCCTACTAAATAAGAATGTCTCAACAAATCTGTCTTGACATTCTGGTACTAAAAGATAAAAATGTTTTAACTTTTTATGAGTAGTTTCTAATGAAATAAAATAAGTTTACATTTTAGCTACATTCTGAAGCAATTTGAAATAAGTGCGAATTTAGAATAGTTTTTTTTTTTTTAATAGTACTACTGTTGACGCTGCGCGAGTTTTAGTGCAGCGTATCACTCCGAAGAAAGCAACATACAGGGTGTCCACTCCTATCGTGGCCCAATAGCTAATTTCTAAACCATTAGAGAAAAGCATATAGTTCATTTTGGGAAAAATCTCTAAATTACGAAAGGAATTTGGGCTACGATATGTTTTTCAAAAAAATCAAATTTTGAAAGAGTTACGAAATTTAAATTTTTATACAGCTCCTCAGTCGTATCAATCATATTTAATAAAACATTCTTGACACTGTAATGTTTAAAACTAAAAAAAAAATCACTCTTCTACGACAAAAATTGACCGAGTTATGACGTTTTGAAAAATCAAGATTTTGAAGGATTTCACACACGGTCCCTTAAGCGATCTCTCGATGACGTCATGAAATCCATCAAAATCTTGATTTTTCAAAACGTCATAACTCGGTCAATTTTTGTCGTAGAAGAGTGAGTTTTTTTTAGTTTTAAACGTTACAGTTTCAAGAATGTTTTACTAAATATGATTGATACGACTGGGAAGCTGTATAAAAATTAAAATTTCTTAACTCTTTCAAAATTTGCTTTTTTTGAAAAACATTTCGTAGCCCAAATTCCTTTCGCAATTTAGAGATTTTTTCCAAAATGAACTATATGCTTATCTCTGACGGTTCAGAAATTAGCTATTGGGCCACGATAGGAGTGGACACCCTGTATAATAAAAAAAAAGACCTAACCTAACCATACCCAATCTTTTAAAACCCAATTTTTTTACCCAATCTAATTCCAAATTTTTTTTATGTGGAAGCAAAACACATGACAACAATATCGCACGAGCCATAGCATCAAAATTTCTAAAACTTGACGAGCGTTATAATAAATAGTTCTTGCTGATATGTACTGCTTTCTTCAAAAGTAACATAAACATGTTCTATAAATTGTATATGCCCAAAATGCGCCTTGCCTCTTTCTTTTGCGGGGCAATTGAAAATAAAGTAATTATGTTCAACTTATTGCACCAAAAGTTCAACAAAATTTGTTTAAAATATGTGATACTGTTTTAATTTTCGACATAAAGTGTAAAGAATACAGTTTAAAAAATGACTGTTATTTTTACAGTATAATACAGCTAATTGAATAGTAATAAACTGTAAAAATTGCTAATTTTACAATGATAAACTGTAAAATTGCCAATTTTACAGTAATAAACTGTAAAATTGCTAAATTTACAGTTTATTACCGCGCATTTTAGTTTTAAACTGGAACCTCTGCTGCCAGTATTATACTGTTGTTTTTACAGTATAATACAGCTAAATTTTACGGGAATAAACTGTAAAATTGCTAGCTTTACAGTTTATTACTGCTCATTTTACAGTTTTAAATTGGAACCACGGCTACCAGAATCATACTGTAAAAACAACAGTTCATTTTTTGCAGTGTATTCGCTCCTCTTTCCTTTACAGGTTCTTCTGACTGCTGCTAGAGATTTTGGACTGCATACCGATTTAAACAGAACTGGAGCACGGCTTTCAATGTCACCGGTAAATTTTAACTAAGGTTACTAATAATACAGAAAACAATTTGGTGCTTAGAAGTCTTACACGGATTTTGAGGCAGAAATTTCCGAAAACTGATAGACTGAGAAGTCTATCAAACTATGGGTAACCATAGTTTATTTTAATTTAAAAATTATGATAACTTTTCCCGACTGAGGTGTGTTGAGTTTTTTCCTTAATGATGTTCCTCAAAACCAGAACAACGTAAGTCTATTTTTGTTATTTTTCAGGAGAATGCGAAAACGTTTGTCTGATGCATATAAAGGATAGAACTCGTGCTCTTTTATCACTGTTAAATAATTGTGAAGGCGTTTATTTTATAAAAAAAAGTTCTCATGTGTCGTGTCGGAATAATATTTAACAAACAGTTTAGTTAATAAAGTGAAAATTGCCATTTTTGGATTTGATTTACCGACTGTATTTGCAGTTAAAGAAAACAATAACGTAGGGAAGTATTTTAAACTCCTATTCGATTTAGATTTTATCAACAGACTTGTTTATGATCTTTCAGCACACAAAAAGGAACATGGAGTTGGTCAGTTGGAAAGTCAATAAAAATTTAGTACTTGAAATGCCATAAAAATAGCTGAAGGTGTTGCACATAATCCAATAGTATGAAGAGAAGTTTTATTTTTAGTTGTGACATGATTTTGTCGTGATTCAAAAAAATGTATGTCGCTTTATTTTTTAAAAAGTAAAACATTAAAATTTTGAGCAGGATGCTTACAACACCGCATTGTAAGCTACAGAACCAGTAACGACTCAGAACAATAAATGTTATTAAAAAATAAAATTTTCTAAAAAAAAGTAAAACCGACTTCAAAAACGCAGATGAAAGATGCTCCAAAAAGTAAAAAATAAATTTATTCTTTGAACACCATCGATACTACTTTTAAACATGAGTTTTGAAGTCGGTGCCGAAACAGTCAATAAAATCATTTGTACCCATTGATTGTACCATTTGATTGATTTTTCCTCTCAAACAACACTTGAAATTGATTATGAAACATTTATGGTTGTTTTTATAATGAAACATGTAACTGAAGAATGGGCATGAATGATTTTATTCACTGTTTCGGCACCGACTTCAAAACTCATGTTTAAAAGTAGTATCGATGGTGTTCAAAGAATAAATTTATTTTTTACTTTTTAGAGCAATTTTCAGCTGCGTTTTTGAAGTCGGTTTTACTTTTTTTTTTATATAAAATTTTATTTTTATTTCATTCTTTTCAGTGTAAATGTTTTCCCGGAAGAGTGTCATGTTGCCATCATGACGCTTCATCTCACTTTATTAACGCGTCCAAATTTTAAACGATTGTCACTAAAAAAAAATTGTGTTAATTTCTGGGACTTAATTAAAGCATGTTTAAAATACAAGTTTTCAGCCGATTATACGGATAAAACTGGCCAACAGGTTAATCTGCAAAGTGGCCATTTACTGCCGATTCATTATTAGTGCATTACTAAATTTAACCTTTAAAAGTTAAGGTGATGGGACCTGATAGAAACCTGGAAATATATTTTTTAAAAAATTGGGGAAATCAGAACTAAATATTTTCTAACAGTAAAACTGCGGTTTTCATGCAGCATAATTGTATGACGTAGACGCTGCATTTTTTTTTTCTGCAGCTTGAAAATCCACCGACTCGCTCGAGGATCGAACTGATGCTCTTGCCAATGAGAGCCCAGCGTCTTTACCGTAAAGCCACTCTATCGGCGAGCGACATAGCAAAGAGTGTGCGCATGAAATTCCGTTCATGATGCGCAAAGAGTATCCGCATGAACGGAATTCTGAAGATTTCCCTCAATTTCTTCAGGATTCCTTTCTCAAACCCCGCATCATGGGACCATGGGACCACCAGGAAGGTGGTCCCCCTTTCAAAAAAAAAAAAAATCCAAATCGGACTATTCAGTAAAAAGTTATGCGTGGTCATACATTAAAAAATATATATATATACCGGTCGACTAGAGAACCTCCTCCGTGTTTTCGTCGGTTAAAAAACGCTACAGTTATAAGTGGAAATAAACAACCAATAGAAAAAAAATGCTTAAATATTAGACACGTTTTCCTTTTTATTTGTACGTGTTTGTAAATTTGAGTTTTAATAGCAGTAAGCTTTTTAAAAATACGCTAACATTTAAAGAAATACGCGTAAGGGCAAAGTAAACAAAATATTGAACAAAATTCAGGCCTAAGCAGACTGTGTTAAGGAATCTCTGTGTTAAGGAAGGAAACACGCTTCTTATTAATAAGCCGTTACAATGAATAACTTTTTTACAATCATATATTACCAAATTAAAAACTTGTTATAAGAGGTTACTTACTTCTAAGTTTGATATTCTAAAACACATTTCAACAAAAAGATAGCACACACACACATTTCAACAAAGAGATAAATCATATCAACAGCATCATTCTAAGTTCTAAAAGGATATTTTTTCATGAACTAATCAGAATGGCCCAAGCTGTAGAGTTAAAATATCGTCTGCACTCAATCAGGTATTTTCTATGTTTTCTTTAGACCAGACTTTAATTTTGCTTATTTTCCAGAGTTTGCAGCGAACGATTAAGCAATAATTTCAAACTATCGTTTGCAAAAGCAATTTTTAGTTTTTGTGGTTTTAATTTAACAATAATAAAAGAATAATCAGCTCGAATTAAGTGATGTTACATCCTTATTTTTTGAACCGAGCAGTTTCTAAGGCAGGAATTCAAGTGAAACACGGACGATCGCAACTCACCATTTTGATTCAGGGGTCATTCGATGTTCACCGGGAAACCATACAAAAGCGAAATAATGGGAAAAAATTTATTTTTTTCCATTATTATCCAACAAGTTATTTGCATTTGAAACACTGCAGTAAAACATTTTACTCGATTTATAAATTATTTGCCCTCACCTCCTCATATTCGAATTATAAAATCCTAAAGTCCGCTGAAATTTTAATAAAGTCAGCAAATTTAATGAGTTTCAGGAAATGATGGGAGACATTTTTCGCATGCTTTGTAGATAGATATCATATCACATGCAGATGGTGAAATAGTCGACCTTCTATTTCCCCAGAAGCCTTTAAATTTGGAGCTTCACTTAAATTTAATCCTTTAAAATCTTATATCTCGATAACGGGCGGCTGAGGGCAAATGATTTATGCAAAAAAATCTTAATGTGGGAGTATTTTTAAAATGTTTAATGAAGCGAACACTTATAGTTGAAGCAATAAGGTGCTCGGTACAATCCATTTACATAATACCATTTACATAATACCATTTACATAATAAGCGAATTTATAGAAAATTTTCTAAGCAAAGTACTAAAGAAATGCAGAGCTCAAGTCCCAGATGATTATGAGGATTTAGTGGAGCTAAAATATCTAAAGAGAGACTGGGAGGTGTAGGTATTCTGGTGAAGTTTCATGGTAAAACGCAGCTCAAGGGATTTAAAAGCTTCCAAAGTCTATAGTAATCAATTGAAGATTATATCTAATCAAATGGACTAACTGGAGAATCTTTCTGCTCATATTTCCATTATTTGACTTTATATATGACGGAAAAATGAATTAAAATAGCCGTTTACTCATTTTTAGCAGCATATATATTGAAAATAGTCAGACGTGTAACGACCGTAACCGCAATCAAAAATTCATAAGAATTTATTTTTCAACAAAAAAGCTCAGTTCTTTGTATTATATCATGCCTTATTTATTGAGCAATTATTATAAAAATTCAGAAGATCATACGTGCAAGAGATTCGCAGAAAAGTGGCAGCGTTTCATAGCACTCAAAAAACCATGTCTTTTTTTTGTAACGACCGTAACCACACATTTTCGAGATTTTTCTACAACTTCCACTAATAATTTCAAACTAACGCTTGGTGATAATCATGTCGGGGGGGGGGGGAGCCTTATCATTCCCTGTTTTCATTAGAACTTTAACTGCATTTGTGAATAAAATATGAGTAGCTGAAGTTGTGTGAATGTAACGACCGTAACCATGGATTGGCCCTTAAGTATTCTTTTAATTCACAACTCAAGAGCTCGTGTACGCTACCGTATGACAATTTACAAAACTGCAGATACAAGGTACAAAAAATGCCTCTTGAGCGGCAGAGGTGGAACGTTTATACGAAACATGGATATTCTGAGCCAAGTTAGTTGTATATTACTATAAAACAAGTGAGTGTTATTACTTCAAAAAACTTTTTGCTTACAATACGTTATTTGCATTAGCGTCAGACTTATTAGCGATCAAAGTTTTCTAAGAACTCGTAAAAATTTTACATTTCAAAATTTAAAGCAATTTAGAAAATTCTAGTTGTAGATTAATAGAATTCGATGTAAAATTCTTTTTTGATTTTGACTTGAAAAATAATTGTATCGTAAAAAATAACGGCGGCATTTCAAATGGAATTCTAAGTTATTTTATTAAGCCTTTTTCACACAGAAATCTCGCCGAACAGTTTAATTTTAGCATTTTATAAAATGTCAACAGAGTGCATTACAGAAAGAGAATTTTTACAATAGTTTTCCTAGCAATTTCTTTTTATAATATAACTGAAAAAATCCAAAATTATCGTTTGTAGCACATTATGATTGAATAAAAGAAAGAATGAAAAACTCGCTAGAAAGAATGAGATATTGTGTAATTTGCTTTCATTTCTGACTAACGTGTTGATTTCTCATCACTTTTTATATGGGCCGGAATATCCACAAGTCTTAAGAAATTTATTTCAAAAGAATAAAGAACAAAGAAATCATATATGCGAGCAAAGAATTACTGTTATTCATTAAACTTAGAAGAAATTTATGCGTTACCTTTCATCACTATTGTTTTACCTTTTCATCGCCACCATTAGACAGTGACCGAAGCGCCCCCTATGGTTTGTTGCAGTTGCGAATTAAGTTTTCGTGGATATTTTTAAACTACAGTGAACTCTCACTTATCCGTCGGCCCAAGAGACTAACAGAAAAAGGCGCATAAGTGAGAGAAATGCATAAGTGAACAAGCCAATTTAAAAACCTAAAACGCTACATAAGTTCTAATGAGAGCATGAATAAGAATGCTTCTATGAAAAAGGGCTGTATTGCTACAGTTTGGCAATAACTGTAACGTAACTATAGTGATAAAGAGAAAAATAAAAATTATAACGTACCTCATCAGAAACTGTTCCCTTTAAAACGATGCATAATAGATAATTGTCCCTCTCCGAACTCTAGTTCATGTGGAGAAAATGCAATCTGTGAGCAGCAAAAAGGCAAACAATTAAAGAGGAAAGTGAAGAAACACTCTTATTTTTTTTAAAGAAAATAAATTATATTTTCACATTTTACGAAAAAGTCGGTGCATAAATGAAATATTTATCTTTTGATCGATGCATAAACGAATGAAATTATCATTATTTTACTATGGAATGCGCTGGGATCATTGAAAATCGTCGCATAAATGAGGCGGCGTATAAATGAGAGTTCATCGTAAAATAGACTTGTATGCTTTTGATTTTACATTTCGATGTCTTTTGCAGCATTTTACTGCTCTATTCTGCTAAATTTTCTGCCCTGTTCTTATTGCCTCATTAATTTAAAGAAGTTAAAAAAAAAATTCCTTTAGGTTGGTTGGGCATCGTGGAATATTATGACAACTCTGCATTTCGTTGGTTTGACAGCTCTCCTTTTCGAAGGAGTGCCGTACTTTCTCACTCCAACTTATCTGTGGGATATGGTCGACAAATATCAACTTTCGAACCTATTTCTTCCAACAAATGTGCTGGATGAGTTAGAGGGAAGAGGATATTTGCCGAGTAAGTATAAATTAGAATTTGACAATAGTAATAATAGTAACAACAACAACAATTTACCGATTTTCAAACATAAAATGCTCGCATTTCTTGTAAAATCAGACTAAAAGTTAATTTCAAAAATAACGAGAGTTGAATAATTCAATAGAAAAAGTTGATTGCTATTAATTCATTCTTATTTTTCTTCTTATTATTAAGACATTTTTACTGCCTGCACTCAAGTGAAATTTTCAATAATCTGAGCTATTTTTGACTTAAAAAGAAAGCGATTTGGAGCGAGTCTTCCTGCAATTAGGACAAAAACCGCTGCCTAAAAGCTGTTTTAATTCAAAACCAGCTCAACGCATGCTTCTGCTGAATGGATACTGTAAAAACTTACGGGTAGAATGAAAAACATTATCAAAATAAAATTCCTAACTAAAATTTTAGATTTTTCAGGGCATAAACTGATTAACAAAAGAAATTTAGTCGGAATTCGAAGGGAAAAGAAGAAACGCCCAATTCCTTTTAAAACCTACTGAATCCAAAATAATTTTATGTGTAAATAACTAGATAATACTACTAATCTAAAAAAATGGAAACAAAAATGAAGCCATGCAGCAAAAGATGTTTAAGCTAAAATTATTATTCTTTTTCGTGGAGAAAATAAGTTAGCAAAGCCTAAGATATTTATCACCTCTCTTGTAAAACTTTAAAAAATGGATTGAGTTATTTTTAATAGTAGACAACTCAGTTAAAAGCTAATATCAGTGCCTCAAAGCCTGACTTAAGTCACATTATCGCTATTTTGCAGAAGAGCCAAAAAACGTTTGTGTTAGTGCATATAAAGGTTGGAACTCGTGAATAATTATTGAGGATTTTCTTAAAAATAGAATTATGTTGATATGGCTCAATGCAGAGTAGAATTCTACAACATACAATGCAATAATAAATTGAAAAATGCCATTTTTGGCCTTACGCTATTCTGGATCTAAGGTAGAACTGAAATCTTCGCTATTGCGTGAAAAGAAGTTTTCGTAAACAACTCTATGAAAGGTACAAGTTTGAGGATTGTTTTTCACTTAAAAGCAAATCCATGGATGTAGTTGCAGAAGTATTTAGAATCTGATGTCAAACAATAATTGGTTTGTGTTCGTTTTGTTGACAATTTTTTTAATGATATATGAATATGTAACTAAAGCATATTTTATTCTAAATGTTTGAAGGAAAATAAAAGCTGTTTCTGTTATTTTTTTTTATATTTTCTCGTCGTTTTGCAGCTAAGAAGCACAAGTTGACTTCATTGAGAATAATACTTAGTGGCGGAAGTGTTGTAAAGCCACAAAATTACGATTTTGTTTATGCAAAAATAAAGAAGGATGTTATATTTACTTCCATGTATGGTAAGAACATTTCATATATTAAGTACGATTTAAAGCAAATGTTAAATATCTATCTATAATTTTGGAGCTAACTTTAAATTTTGTAGAGGATCTCTAATCAGAATAACAAATTAGAACAAGATAAATATGTGTGTGTGTGTGTTGTGTGTGTGTGTTGTGTGTGTGTGTGTGTGTGTGTGTGTGTGTGTGCGTGTGTGTGTGTGTAATACTTTGCCAGCACCAAGTGGTACGTCAAAGTGTAAAATATTATGTAAACAGTATTATTAAAAACAAGATAATTATTTATACAAAATTATTTTTAAAATGACATGAACAAGCACAGAAGAAGCAGTGTATACAATTAGCTGAATTTTTGTTGCAAATCAATATATAACCCTAGAAAAATTGGTTATTGCCCAATAAGGCCATGGTTGGCAATTTTTCGTTTTTTTTTTTTTTTATTAAGACACTGAAGATTCGGGTGAACCAAATAATTCTGTGATGCATATGCAGCACAAGAGTGCACGAACTGCGCATACTGTCTGCCCACGGTTTCTGTATACTTGGCAAATGTCCCGATAAGACGAATTTGTCTGAAGGAGGGGGAAAAGTGAAAAATTTAATGCCCGTGTTTCGTTCATTGCAGTTGACTCTGCTCAGTTTAGATGTTAAACACACCTGAAAAAGTAATCGATGTATCTATTTCCGTCTATAAACCGAGTATTGGTTTTTGCATCCTATCGGTGATCAGATTGTAGCTGTGACCAAAATAGAAAATGACGGCTTATTAGTGTCTCGAATAAGACGATTGATCTTTCTCCTTTAAATTCAAGTAAATCTTTAGTTTTTGAAAATGATTTTGAGTCTATCGAATGTGGTTTAATGTGACTTATATATACAATTAAGAAGCCTTAATTTCTAAAATGTGATAGTTCTTTTTGACATTTTTTCAGGGTTGATGTTATTGGGGACCTGTGATTTTAATGAGGCCAATCCGTCATTTTTTGTTAAGCTAATGATAAGCATATTCAAACTTAAACTTTCAGATTGAGTGGGTTTTTCTTATTTTTTTTGCGAGTCATTTGATAAATATACAAAAGTTGGAGCCAATTGAATCATAAATAAGCCAGATATTAGGACCCTGGCGTTATGTTACACGCTTAAATTATTTATAACGTAAATTGTTACTTTATAATGGAATTGCATCTGCTACAAAGCTGGCAAAGTATATCTTATTCGTTTTAAAATGATCTGAAAACTTGTGTAAATTTTAAAGTATAAAAAAAATTATTGGTTTCTCTATGGAATTACAAAACATTTTTTGTAAACTTGCATATCTGGTTTCTACTTTAACTCGTGTTTTAAAACTATGGTCATTTATTGCATAAAATGTTTTGAAACTAATGTTTTCGTTTTCCCTTTCTAAATTAGTGGCGACAGAAATGATGGCCACTATCATGCTTTTCGACGATTCTTTGAAAATATACCGAGGAGAATTGACTTGTGCATCCTTAGGGACAGATATCGAAATTATTAATGATGCAGGTATGACTTTACAATTTTAAAGCTAAAAATAAAAACGACTAATTGCATCTACATGATGGCATTGTTATACACGTCTTCTTTATTGTAGTACTATACTTATAAAGAGAAATGATTGAAAATAAATGAATGTAAGGCTACTAATAAAACAGCAATTCACCAAACCTCCCAAAATTTGAAAAGTTGCTAAAGGGGATCTCACACATAGGGAACTTAGTTCAATGAAATTCCAACTTCAACCACAGCTTCGACTTTCCAGTCAACTTCAGCCAAAAACACATCCGTGCGCTATGCGATTTTTGGCGGAAATTGAGCGAAAAGTTGAAGCTACGGATGGAATTGGAGTTGCATTGAACGAATTCTCCTAGGTGTGATATCCCCTTAAAAGTACAACACATTTTCGCGTTTAGCCATGACATCTAAAATTCAGAAGAAAAAAAAAACTAATACTGAAACTAAACTTAAAAAGTATTTAAAAAAAGAATAAAATACAGAAAAAAATATTCTAAGAAGTATTCACACTATACTCACCCGGTAACCGATTGAAAATTTTTTCATCAAAAATCGCACTTACATTGTAGGAATACAGTAAAAGTTTTGCTGAGTCAACCCTAGCAGCATCATCTCATCGGCCTATGATCGGCCATTCATCGAAACCCGATGAAATTCTCATCGGCCGATGATCCAATATGTCTCATCGACCGAGCAGAATCCGAGCAGCAAAATCCGATGAGAATACGATGAGATTTGGAGCAATTTAAGAGCAGAACAGTCCCGTGCCGAGTAATTTCATCGGGAAACTTGATCGGAAGGATATCGTTTTCCGATGGAATATAGCTCATCTTATTTTCATCGGGAAAGTTGATCGGAAGGATATCGCTTTCCGATGAAAAGTAGCTCATCGAAAACCGTGCTCGGATACTGATCGGAACGATGTCGTCGTGCATTACGGGATCAGTTTACGAGGAGTTTGTTGATCGGCCGAGCAAAATCCGATCAGTTGATGCTACTTGGGAACTTTCATATCATTTTTTTAATTTCATTTTTTTGTTCAGTTTTAAAATAAACTTTAAACCGCGTCGTGATACAAAAATTACATTCTGGCGAAAACTGTTGCCTCCACATAAGCTATATACACATGCCTGTCATGCACGAGTTTTGAGGCAGACATAGTAAAATCTTTCAATTTGAGGCTGAGACGTTCGAGTGAGAGATTGCACGATTTAGGCTTAACCATATAAATATCATAGTTGGACTATATCCACTAAGCTCAAGTATTATTTTTTAAATTGTCGAACGCGAACAATTTATCGATCAGATTTTTGTTTGTTTTTGAGGCATCAGAATGTTCCCAAGTAGCACACTTCGTTTTTTAAACGTTGTAAAAAGGTTGTGACAACGTTGTGACAAACGCTTTAACATGTTTAAAGGTTATTTGTGCTACCTGGGTTATTATTAGCATAAGGAAATCATTGTTTAGAAAATATACTGTGAGTGTTTTTTCCCGCTTTCTGGAAAAAAACCGCAAACTTCAATGTTCTACTTCATAGCTTGCGGGCCTCAAAGGGTTAATCTAGTGAAATGTTATTAGGTTACTTTTCGATTGAGTTTGTCATTCCCAAATATGAATGCAATATATTTGCTGAACTCTTTTTTAAGTGAACGGACTAAAAATATGAGAACCATCATCTTATGAAAGGTCATTAGAAATGTCAACCTCAGCCGAAGAAAAAAAATTCCGAAGTGAAAAAAGTATCAAAAAATAAGTAAATAAATAAATAAATAAATAAAAATCATACAACGTAAGAATTTTAAAAAAAAATTGAACAATAATTGTAATCTCACTGAGATTAGCCATAATAAATAGTTTGTAGTGTGTCTAGTGCTTTTTATTCTATGGTTACGTTAGTCACGTTACGTTAGTCACACGCCATCTTGAGTAAAAGTGACACTTAAGACCAAATAAATTAAAACTTAATAAATCTGTTTTATGTTTTTAAAAGCCAACATTACACATTTTTCAAATATATCATTCCATTTTGAACACTGCTTAACTTGAGAAATTTTTGCCTCACAACATGAGCATTAATTTTCTGGCTTGCAAAAATTTTACTTTAGTCACACTGCCCTTTTGGTTCATAAAATATCTACTGTCAGTAATTTTGTTTTAAATTCCTAGCAGAAATGACATATAGATACCATGACCATTGTAAATCCACCAGCATAACTAAAAAATATTTTTTATCCTTTAAGTTACAAAATCAGCTCTGAATGTTATGTTTTCGAAATCAAAACAAATTTTCTCAGAAAGGTTAATAAAAATTAGTGAATCAATAAAAAGTGGAATCTTTGAATCAGCAAATCGCGTTGCTTCCCTCCATAACAATAAGTTTGTCATTTTATTAAAATGTGTTTTCAAATAAAATAAATTATTAAATACATGCAGATGCTTTTTTAAATAATTGTGTTATTTAGGGAAGCCTGTTGTTGGAGAAGCTGGTGAAATCGTTATTACTAAGCCTACACCTTCCTTCCCGATCGGAATTTGGGGCGACGCAGATGGCTCTCGGTACAAAGAATCTTATTTTTCCAAAGTACCAGGTATCTTAGTACTCACAGCACTTTCGTAACATTTTTCCTTTGTCTTACTTAGTTTTCATTGGTGTACAATTTTTTTACTTTTCCGAGCAATCAAGATTGCTTCTTTTTCTCACTTTTGATGTTCCAATTATTTTTCTCAATGCATGCAATTTGAAAATCTTATAAAAACTGATTATATAAACCAGTTTGCTTTTGTTTTTTCCTTCAGGAAAGTTTGCTATGGGAGACTTGGGCTTGGTTAATCCAGTGACAAAAGGATTCGTAATTTATGGCAGAAGGTAAAAAAAAAAAACGTCGTTTGTGAAAATGGCTTTTATAAATTACTAAATCTCATGATTTGTTTTGAAAAAAAAAAAAAAAAAATCATCGAAACAGAAAAGCTATATTCTTTCCAAGAAATAGGAAGTCGCATCTCACATTTATGTAAGCATAACATCTTCAAGCTGCCGACAGCAGAGTGGTATAGTGGTTAAGACGCTGGCCTCTTACGCCCAAAGGCGTGGGTTCGAACCCGGCTCCAGTCGGTGGATTTTCATGATGCAGAAAATCGACAGCGCTCATGTCGTATGATTATGCGGCATGTAAAAGATCCCTCGAGTACTTGTTTGGCTTATAGTATCTATTGGCAAAATTAACTTCCTAGTACAGTTTCGCATCGAATAGAGCCCAGGTGCCTCCATCTAGTGGGGAAACTGGGCGTCAAAAGTACTTGTGGCAATGGTATCCCGCCGATGGTGGTGCCACATGAAAGTGTGGATGCTGATCTTGGGAATGTACTAGGTCTGCAAATGGCAAGAAGACAACCATTTGAAACAAACAAACATCTTCTAGCTTTCTATAAATTTCAACTAAGAGAGAGAAAAATTCTTGTAAGTTAGCTGATTTCTGTATTATATAACACATCGTACTATTCCTACAGTTTGATGTTAATTAATTTCATTCTTTAAATGAGAAATTTATGATATCATACTATTTACGAAATTATTTAAAACTACACAACAACTTTTCTGCTGTTCAAAAATTAAAAAAAATGATTTTTGAATCAAAACACAATTTGCTCATTATCAGCAATACTTTTTTGAATTAGAAGTTTTATTCACATCACCATTTTTCTACTGTTTTTCAACCTGTATAACAACGTGGTCCTTGAGAAATCCAAGCTTTAACAACATTTTCTAAAAGAACAAAAGCAGTCTAGATTCCTTGTTTTTTTTTTACTTTCATAAAGAAACTAGTGAAATCGCACAGAATGTATTTTTAAGTCATTATACAAAAACTATTCTGGCATAAAAAAGAGAAAAATCTTGTGGCTAAGCTTGCGGTTTTGATTTCGATGTGCCATTCCCAAAGATAAAAAATAGTCATAAAAATTGCATGACTGAAAACTTAGAAGTTCATCCATGTGATAGGTTAATTAAATATTTAAAGAAAAGTGATAAAAAAAATGCATTTGATTCTCTTTGTACCACAAAAGCAAGAGAAAGGATTTGTCTAAACATTACTTTGCAAAAATGGTGGAAAAAAATAAGACACGGAGAGGAGAGAAAAAGCTGAAAAACGCTTTTTAGCCTACTTTCCCGTCAAAAATAAAATAAAGACGAAAAAAGTATTAAAAGTAGCTTAATGCATCTAAAAAATATCGTCAAGTTCAAAAAATATCGCCAAGTTAAAAAAATAAAAAGGTAAAATGAATATCGAAAAATTAAAAATTTGAAAGTAGGGTATTAAGATGGGGAATTTGTGTGTCGATCGGTCTGTCTGCCCCCCCCCCCCCTAATAACTTTTGAATAAACATTCCGATTTGGACAAACTTTTTTCTGTTGGAAAGATTTCGGCGAGTACAGTTCATTCCCATATTTGATTTTTCGATTTGAACAATTTTTGGTTCAACTTTGAACCGTTCAGACAACCTGTCCCAGTCCGATTTGAACAAACTTTTTTTTGTTCGAAAGATCTTATCAAGGATACTTCATTCCCGTATTTACATTTCCGATTTGAACAATTTTTCGTTCAACATTGAACCGCTCAAGCAAGCTGTCATCCCTAATAACTTTTGAGCGAACAGTCCGATTTAAATAAACTTTTTTTTTTGTTCGAAGGATCTCAGCAAGGATACTTCATTACCGTATTTGAATTTTCAATTTGAACATTTTTTCGTTCAACATTGAACCGTTCAAGCAACCTTTCCCCACTTAATAACTTCTGAGTGAACCATCCGAATGGAATAAACTTTTTTTTTGTTTGAAAGATCTCAGAGAGGCTCATTCCCATATTTCGCTTTTTGATTTGAACCATTTTTCGTTCAATACTGAACCGTTCAGAAAAAAAAATTAACATTAGCGCCTACGGGGAATTTCAGTTGAATGTTGATCCTGAACTTAAAGTCGGATTTCCTTTAAACTAACTTTGTAAGAAAATGGTTTTGATAAATAATGTTTGTAAAGTACTTTTCTGAATAATTTTCTGTGAGGACTCTGATTCCGACTCCGCAAACATGGCGGAAATGCAGGCTCAGAAAAAAAATGACTAACTGTGCAGACGATTTTTTGTTTATTTATTCATTCGTTTTATTTTATTTATTTATTATTATTATTTTTTTTGGCAAACGATTTTTTTTGTAACAAAAATGTTTCATTCACGAGAGCATTTTATTCTTTATTTATATTTAACAACTGGCAACGAATTAAAAGTGAAAGTCGAAACATTTTATCAACGGACGAGTTTTTTTTTTTTTTCTTTCTTTGATAAAATGTGTTTTGATGTACTTTGTACTTTTAGTATTTTTTTTTTGAAAACAATTGAGGAATTTTTCTACGGAAGAACTGTAACAGTTACATTCTTTAAAAGGTGCGACAAAATTTTATTTATTCATTTATTTACTTTTTATGTGTCTATTTCATCTGATGAGAGGGGTATATTTTGCTTTTAGAAATCAGCTTTAAGTGCTAAAAAGGTATGCTTGACATAATTTTTAGTCTCAGATAATCAAGAGAATAATTATTTCAGATGCTAGAATGCCGATGTCGATGTACGGGGAAGTAGGCTCGTTCAGTTCTTGACAGAACTTCTTGTTAATAAAATAGTTTTGCTGTCACTGGTTTTTTCGTGGAACAGCCTTCGAGGGTACTTTGTGTGTTCGTGTGTAAAACATTAGTTTATTATGACTTAGTCGTCCATTTTTTGTGGTTTATCAGAGAAATTGAAGCTCAGTGACTTTGTGGTAGTGCATTGAGCTACCACAATGCATTGTGCTTCTACGTCACATTGCGCTTCAACGTCATGCGCTTCAACGTCATGCGCTTCTACGTCATTGCGCTTCTACGTCACAGACCCGAGTTCGATTCCCAGGTTGAACACGATTGACAAACCTATAATTAATCAGAATTATAGCAATAATCGTTCAAAAGACCGGTTATAAACTTTTGCTTTGAAAATACTAATACAGTCGACGCTCTTGATAACGACTACTCGTTTCAAAGACTATCCTAGCATAGCAACCCGTGGGAAAAACCCAACTTTTTCCCAATATACTCTATGTTTTACCTCTTATAGCGACCACTCGTTATAAAGACCTTTTTCTGTGGGACGTAGATGGACGTTATTACCATTTTTGTCGCATTTGTATTAGCTGTCATAAATAGTTGAGTCGTTCAGAATCAAAACCAGTAAAAGCTCCTACGCCGATCGTTTAAAGGCAGTCGATGAAAAACTACTAGATGTCAACAAAAATTGAATATGAAGTAAATGTTTTCAGTCAAACCCCCTTCAGATCTATAATTTCGTCTTCGGAATTATGGATTTTGAGAAATTGAATTAAGTGGTTTTGATTCGAAAGGACTCAATTAAAGTTCCAACCCTTGTAGCATGTAACTTTTTTATTGTGACGTTATAACACATAATAACAACAGAGACAAATATTTGATCAAAAGCTATTTTATTTGTAATTACTCTATGTTACAGCTATTACTGAAGTATTACGATTCATTTGAATATCAATTTAGCAAATTCTTTTTTAAACACATCTTTTGTTTTGGTAGACGATCGCATCATTTATTGGAAGTTGCATCACATACTAAAATTCATTGCAGACATTTTTTAAAAATCGTTTTTATCATTTGATTTTTTGTTCCTTTTGAGATGTATTTAAAAGTTGATTGTCATGAAAAGACAGCAAGAGAAGTGGAAAACACGAAGCAGCTCAGAAGAAAGGTTCAGCCCAACCATTGGTAGCCGACACTAGTCAATTAAGTCATCAGACGACATCATCATCATGATCAGACAAGTAAACATCATCAGTTGTCCAATTGGAGATCATCGCTGGTGCATAGTATACATAAGGTCACAATCAGGGGTTTGTCATAATTAGGGATGAGTCCTCTTCGTCACCGTGTCATCAATCTCACCGTTTCTTTTAGTAGTTCTCATTTTCCATAGTCACTTTCAGTGTTAATACGTCCATTATAAGTCACAATAGATACACATATCCATAACGAAATAAATTGTATGCAGTAGTCATTGGTCCGTCGATTTTCTCATCCATAAAAGGTTAATATTTACACAACTAACAAATAGTCATCCTCCCATCGATAAGCAATAGCAATCCATCGCAGTTTTCAAGACAGTCTCTTTCTGGTAAATTATAATAAGAAAAAACTTCAACTAATTGAGAAAAGCATATATACAAACATAATGAAAACTATCTATATACACTATATACACAGTCACGGTAACTTAGACAGTTAGGTAATATCCAGAATCGGAATAAATTTCAGGATTTTCTAAAACACATATTTTAGTAGCCGCTGGCTTTCGCGGCGGTTTGGACGGTGGCGTTTGTGTGGCCACAGTGTTTTCGGTGACAGTTGGTTGTACGGTCACGCAAGTTTGGCCATCCATTTGTGTGGCCTGATCAACTTTGCAAGTTTGGCCATCCATTTGTGTGGCCTGATCAACTTTGCAAGTTTGACCATCCGATTGTGTGGCCTTATCAACTTTGCAAGTTGGGCCATCCATTTGTGTGGCCTGATCAGATGAAAGTATCACCGGCTTCACATTGAAGCAACAAAGAAATAGGTTAATTAATCCCAGAGCCATAATAAATGCACTTCAATATTTTGAAAATCAGTCACAAGTTCAAACAACCTTTCAGCTTTTACATAAATGAAAGTAGACTCATCTAACTTAGAAATAGTGTTAAGATTCCAATTGTTGCTGCTGACAAAAATGTATTGTTATATTTGATTTTTCAGAGTGAAAAGATTTATTGTTGCAGTGATTAAATTTTAAAAGACAACAATATGTAGGAACAATATGCCAACATACTGTCCGACCACGAATAGGGTGGAAAGGCTAACACCCGGTTTACAACAGGAAATGGGAGTATCTGCTAGTTTTTAGGGACATCAGCTTTTGTAGATGTGGGTTAGCCTCTAAATAAGACAGAATCATATTAAAATAATTTTAAAATATTGTTTTAAAAAAACTAAAAAATACGCTTTTAGAGCAAAT
>JAXGGA010004418.1:0-88684 GCA_038373865.1 Uloborus plumipes | reverse complement strand
CTTCAAGGTCCCTAATGATATTCCTTGTTGTTAATGACCTTGCTGATGGTTTGTGAGGAAAATTTGAAAAATGTGTTGTAATGGGATTGGTTGTCGCCTAAGTTAACCTTTTTGAAATGTGAACAACTTTTCAAAACTAAATTAATGAAGGGAGTTCTGCTTCAGGATTATTTCTGCTCAAAAAAAGAAAAAAAAAACTTTGAAGAAAATAGATTAAAACCAGTTTTTTTCCGCTACGGAGTTTATAATTTATTCTTTTAGTAATAAGATCAAAGAATGTCCCAGCGAATGGTCAGTTTATTTTTGAAAACACGACTGCTCCTCCCGCTTACCAATCCCGAAAATAGCTTCTCAATCTTGACTCGTGTAGATTTAAAGCGCCTGTTAGAAAGAATCATTTTTAAATACACGTTACGATTAGAACAAAATGAAAATCCCACTCCCCTTCTCGTAGAAAATAGAAATTTTAGCTTATAGACCAAAAGGTAATTTCCAAAAAAAAAAAAAAAAGAAAAAAAAAACAGCTAATTCGAAATTTAGCATAGCAGTTCGGAGATGCACCCCGGTGGGGGGGGGGGGGGGGGGCATTCCACGAATCAGCCGCTAATTTGTAACGCACGTGGCGCGCATGTATTTCATTAAAAAGTGATTTTGGAGGGTAAAGACGAAATTTTACTGGTTAAGAAATCACAAACCGGCATGGGATGTCTCAAACAAAAACTTAGTTCATTACTTTTTAAGAAAAACTTGTAAACTGAAGCTTTAAAACGTAAATAATCTCTTAGCTCCCTCTAAAATTTCACAAATATTGCACCCATAATAAACATAACATACACAATCAGTTTAGGAGCCTTGAAATTAAGTTGCCATCTTTGCTCAATCTGTAGCCAGAGCGTGGCCTTGTGTCTCGGCTGGTTGTATGCGACCCGCTGAAGCCTGTAAATGTAATCTGAGATTATACAAGTTCAGAACGTTTTTTTTCCAATAAACTACACAGTAAAGTGAAATTTACATGAAAGTTTAATCTTCTAAAAAAAGGAGTAGCATGAACAGCACAGGTGTCTCCATTGACCTCGGAAACAGCACGTGTGGGGTAGACGGACACACCTATAAATTGTGCATCAAAAATAGCAGGGAAGATGACATTTATAACTGAATGTTCTCGGTAACCTTCCGCATGAAAAATAAAGGGAGTTGGATCAGTTGCATTTGTAGACTTGCCGGAGAGGAAAATGTAAGACTACTAAGCTTGGAAAAAGAAAAAAAAAACATTTTCCACAACTTCTTCAAGCAGTGATGGCACCTACACAATTGTTTGGAAACTCACAAAACTCTCAGAATCTCTTTTAAATATTAAGGCTTGACCACGGAGAGATGTGGCCCGTGACCTTGACGGGGAAACGGACTTGCAAAATAGGTAGGATCAGCGAAAAATTTAATTTTCTAAACTTGTTAAATCAAAGTTTTGACTGCCTGCGTGATCTCTCTATTACGACCTATTACTTAACCCCTTCAGTCGGAATTATGAAATAGTTAACCAAAAATGTTTTTATTTGGTACACAAAGTACTATGGCTAAGAGCATCTCACAAACAAAATTTCAAGCTTGTGAGTAAAAAATTAAAAGAGTTATGACGTGTCCCATTTTCCAGATACATATTTTAAAATGAATATTTCAGCAAAAAAAAAAATAAATAAAAAATGAAACATCACACAAACTTTATCGTAAAATATTCTCCAAACAATAACAAAACATAATATAAGCATTTGAAACGATAAATAAAAGATTATATATTTTTAAAAAACATCAGAAAAAAAGTTCGCCTTCGTGACAAAAATCTATCGTTGGCAAAACGAGTCAAATTCCATCTTCCACAGATCGGCCTCACTGGGAATGCACATCTGTACGCCCCATTGGATACCAGTAACTCAACAGATGGCGCCAGTACCACGCTATGCAATCCTGCATTGTGGGTGAGCAAAGGACGCGAGAAGCTGGCAGACTGCCAATTTGAAAGAAGCACGTGGTTTGAGACCCGAAAAGAAAGCATATAGCAATTTGTCGTTGTTTGATATAGGGGTCCGTTTTGGCGCCATTCTCGACGTAGTCAAGATTTAATCTATCCATGTTTCATACTTCTGTGCAACTATAAAACGGACAGGAAAATGAAAGAGAATCTCTCTCTTTCAACGAAGGAATTTTATTTCGAAAGTCTATGTGTGTGAGCGGGGTGGGGGGGGGGGGGGCATTTAAGCATACCGTACTCGAGTTTGGACATGCGAAAAGATTCGCGCTATCATTGGTCGAATCGACTTATCGACAGATCTCCTTTCGACGCCAAAACAAAGGCAATGCTATTTTGAGATACAGCCTAAATGAATTCGCCCAGCTCTCCATAAAAATAAAAGACGAATATTTACTTAAAATTTTCATAATTTCGTGGCAGAAAATGGAAAAAGCATTTTTATAACAAGCAACATTAAGTTCATGACGAACTTCTTTGCTAGAATTTGAAAAGAAAACAAATAGCAATGAAACATGAGAAATTCGTGCCCATCATATCAAAAAATCGTTTGCTGGTAATTTTTCGTTATGCTTTTTTAAATATTTTTTGACGTCCCATTTATTAGCTTTAAATTAAATTGTGCCGCTGTTTTGTTTTCTGTAAAAAGATTTCTAAAAATGATTAACAGGTAATTATTTTTAAGGATAACTTAATTTTTTTTTTTGCATTTCAAAGTAAACTTTTTTAGGTTATTAAAACTGTTGAATTTATAGGCTACTTTAATGTGCATTAAATCTTTTTTTTTTTTGTATACCTTACTTTTTTTTGTTATTGGCCCTAAAATATTGGAAAATATAATCGAATCAATTGTAAAATATATTATTTTGCGAAGGGAGGGCTGTTACACATCAGTAAAGCTTTTAACAAGGTTATAAAAATTTGGAAATTATAGCTTTCGATTTCTGTAAATCCGCTGAATTTAATGTTACTTTCAAGCATGTGAATTTAAATTGCGTTTCCTATCCGAGGAAATCGTTAGTGCTATCTGTGAATACCTTTCGGGTGTATAAATACATATTTTGAACTTCTGCTTGTCCTGCATTCTTTTTACTCCATGAATCTTTGATATAAATGAAAATTAAGAAAGGGAAAAAATTCATTCGACACGAAACTTTTTTATCTTTTTTCAATTAGACGAGATGTTAAACGAAACCCAATAAATATGTTTTTTAAGGAGACTAAATCATTTAATTTCTTTATTTAAAATTTATGGACCTTGTCCTCAGAGATACTTCATCAGGGCAAGTAATCAGGGAATTTTCGTCGTTAATAATTAGTCGTATAATCACTAAAAACGTCTTATAGAAATTCCTGTTTAAAGAAAATGTATATGAACATTTTTAACTGTCCTAATGATTAATAATTCTTGAACTGATAATACAGATGCTAATACATGTACATTGTACACATATTGCATTGTAAAAGAATATCTATACCTTAAACTTCAAACAGTTTAGTAAACATTTAATATATTCCCCCTTTTTCTTAAAAATAAATTTCTAAGATACTACCTTGTTAAAAAAATCAATAATATGAAAAAAATATAAAATATAGTATTTTTGCAACACTTTCAGAACTATTTTAGAAGGGCGCGAACATTCATTTTTACTTTTTTTCAAGAATAGTAAGTAATTCAATACATTTGGAGCACTGGTTTGAAGTTTTAAAAGAAAATTTCTTTTCTTAAAATTGCTTTCCGTATTTACACATAGATGGCACTACTACGTGTTTTGGGATGAATTTGCATATACTTCCCAGCAGTTTAACTTGGCAGTGACGTCACTACGGGCGGAGCCAACAGCGTGACGTTAGCCTATGAAAAACGAGCTAGATAAAACGTCACAGCCTACTTGGCGAATTAGAGGAAACCGCTGGCTGCTTGTGAGCTCTTATTGGCTCCGCCCGTAGTGACGTCACTGCCAAGTTAAACTGCTGGGAAGTATAGAAGTTTTCCATGTTGTTTTTCGAAATGAAACACTTTTTAGCTTGATTCCAACAATTTTAAATGTTTATTTATTTTACGATATCAAGGTAGTTAATACCTACCCCCCCCCCCCCCCCTCTCCTAGCACGACGTTAACACTCTGTTCTGACATTTTTCTTTCACTTCCTGAACTTTCCGAACCTAGGGGCGGCGTTAGGCGATTGATTGACACGCAGTTCGACTAATGATAGCGCGCATCTTTTCGCATGTCCAAAATCGAGTACGGTATGCTTAAATGCGAGCGGGGGAGGGAGTGGAGAGAAAGGAAACAAAATGCAGAAAGCGACAGAATTGCAAAAGAAGAAGAAGAAGAAAAAAAAAAAGACAAGTAGGCTAGACCTATTCACTGTTCAGGTTGCTGCACCAGTTGTTATCTACTTAACAACAAATAATAATTAAAAAACAACAAGTGAAAAGATGTTATACTGCACTGCAAGGTTTCTTGACAAAAACATCGTGACGTTAGCCTATGAAAAACGAGCTAGATAAAACATCACAGCCTACTTGGCGAATGAGAGGAGATCGCTAACTGCTTGTGAGCTCTCATTGGCTCCGCCCGTAGTGACGTTCAGTGTCAACTTAAGTTGATTTCTAGTATAGTGCTCCTGTTTTCCTTTCTCTCTCTTTTTTATTTATTTATTTATTTTTAAACCAAATGCCGTCCATTTTTTGTGATGCATTAAGAATTTTTGAAACTGAAATTGAATTTTCTGGTGAAGACCATCTTAAATAAATGCTTCAAAACGTGGCCAAGCATATGACTACGCGTGCAGGCTTCTCTATCGGGTGGAAAATGATCGCTTTTAGTGCTTGTTTTCAAAGCGCCTGCTAAATCGTAAATGTCATTCCGGCGATAAGAAAACTTCTCTAAGTGCCGCCATAAACACGAAATGCCGTCGCGTGCGAGCACACTCAAATGGCCGTTTCTTCAAATATGTCTTTCGGTACATGAATGTGCCGCGGTGACGAAGCTATTTCGTGATATTCTGAGTAATGAAATTTTCCCCTTTCATCTGATATCTTATTTTCCCTTTGTATTTGATAGAAGTATTGTAAGAGGAATGTTTTGGATTGGGGGGGGGGGGTAAAAATCTTGGTCTATGGCAGATTTTTTTTCTAGTAGGGGGTTGTCCATAAAGGATGTGACACTTTTTTCCAGCATTTTTGACCTCCCTCTCCGCACCTTTTCCGAATGGTTTCCACTTGTCTATCACTCAGTTCCGGGTAAAATTTGATGCGGTAAAGCTGCCACAGTCGTTTCCGTCATTTTCCTTGAAATTAAGAAAATCGACGTGAGCACTACACATGGCCTCAGTCAAGCGCTGTTTGCCCGCGACTGACTTTGCGAGAGATATAGATGTGGAGAAAATGCACGAATGCTCACAAAAATTCCCGGTCAGCTCATGCCAGCGCGATTGATTCATATGCATTGTTTCCCCCCTCCCCCCCCCCAAAAAAAAAGTAATGATAATAAGTAAATAAATGAAAGCAAAAGAAAAAAAATAATCATACAAAAAAATTTCCAACAGACCTTTATCATAATAGTGAACTCTCGCTTATCCGTGAGGATCTCGGGGAAAAAAAATTCTACGTCAACTTTATTCTCGTAGAGCAAAGATTTTTCTTAAAAAAAAAAAAGTCTAAAATTCATTTGTCCCAGGTCCCCCCCTCCCCCCATTTTGTTTTTTCTTAACATTTCTTACCTAAAAGAGCGGTGTTTTCATCCAATAAATAATTTAACCTGTGCGTTATCGTAAGCAGGGCTGCGGAGTCGGAGGAAAAATGATCGACTTCGACATTTTAAAACTTCAGACTCCCGACTCCTGCTTTTTTTTTTTTTTATTATTTATTTTTTCCCCAAATGTGAAGAGGGAAAAACCCTAAACAAAGGTTGAAATATTAAGTCCATTTTTAACAGTTTCATTTTTATTCATGGTCGTAGCCGGGACTCAATTTAGGGGGGTGGGTAGCAAGCAGGGGTATCCCAGTTGGAAGTCATGGGAGGTCATTGTGACCTCTCAAAAAGTTCAATTTTCTCGAATTCTCGTAGGTCATTTCATCACATTTACCTCAGTTCTCGGAGGTCAGTACGACCTCCTAAAAAGTCCAGTTTCTCCTGATCGAAAGACAAGTGCCGCTCTTATCATTTGACTCCGTACAAACGAACCCTTTTCTTGTTAAATGGCCAAACTTTATTTTAACACATTGCATTTTTGCCGCAAATATTTTTTATTCACTTGCATAAGCCCAAACAGAATTTCGTTTTACAAAGCAGACCCGCCATTTTGAAGCCTTTTTAATGATCCTAGATGCTTAGGATTTGGATATTGGAAGCTGAAAATTTGTATGTGTTAGTTTCAAAGATATGTTTTCACCTACACAAAATTTCATCTAAATCGGGAGTGGTCGGAGTCTGCATGTTTTTCAGCGACTCCGACTCCTTTGGTCCAAAATCCCTCCGACTCCGCAGCCCTGATCGTAAGTACCACTTCTTTACAGATTTTATATGCTTGAGAACCTCAAATACAAATATTTTTTTATGCTGTACCTATCGTCAAATGTAATGCAATTATGTTTAAACAAAATACATTTTTTGTCTTCTTTACCCGTTATATCGTGCTATTTTCGGATTATCCGCTATTTTCGTTATCAGCGAAACCCGTGCCACCCAATTCCGTGGGTAATCGTTTGTGTGTGTCTGACATGTATGCATGTATTTAAGTCTCTCTCTCTCTGCTTGCAGGAAGGAAGCCGCCTCGTGGTAGAGCATGGGCATCAAGGCGAGCAAGAAGGCCGACATCACGGCCCCGCCCCCCAAGGAGAAGAAGGTGAAGAGGAGGAAGAGCAAGAAGGAGGACAAGAACCAGGCCAACGGGATCGAGGAGGTCGCCGTCCAGGTCAGTTGTTTCCTTTTCCAAATTATTAAACATAAACCCTCTGCTCGCGATGCAACGGAATTATTAAATCGCCCATTAACCCTCGAACACACTCCGTGCGACTTTAAAACCAATCGTAATAAAATGTGGGATAAAATAAATGCTTCAAATCGATGTTGGTCCAGCTACTTCGTTTGTTGATAAGTGATTAATTGTGTGAAAAACAACGATCTCCCAATTTCCCGTGCGTCTAATTTTCGTCTCGTTTTTTACTTTTTTTTTAACCTGTTAAGTTAACTGGGAAATGACGAAATATTTCGTCATACATAAAAGCCTACAGCAATGGGCATGACGAAATTTTTCGTCATGGAAATTAATCTTAATATATTGAACGCATCACGTTCTACGTTCTTATCTATTAAATCTTAGAGTGGTTATATATATGCCATCATATTGTCGATGCGTCATGAATTTTCATGTTCTTGTAATCTGTAACTTGAGCGCTATTAACGGGAAAACGGGCGCTGCATGATCTATACTTCGAGCTGCCACAATTTGGATTCATTTTAGTCTGCATTTCAGTATCTTACATGTTAGTGATAACTTTCTGATTTGAATATTCTTATTGTGAATTTCAGTGTTTTATATATTTTTATTAGTAATAAATTTATAACTTAAGTACTTTTTATTTTCTACAAAATATGGCTAAAAATATAAAATATTTTGTCAAAATAAATAAAAATCATAAGTTAAAAACGATATTCTTTTATTATTTGAGGTGTGATATTACTTATCGCTGCGAAAAAAAAGTCCCCATTGTGAAACAAGTTGAGCAATAGCTAATTTCCCGGTTAACAGGTTAAACTCACGAAGAAAAACTTAAGGAGGTTTCTCGTCGAACAAAAAGTTTCACATTCCCCTCAACAGATGGCGCCCATTTTTTTCCAGATCTTTAATTTTTCGAAAAACAGCTAAAATAATTGGAACTGTTTGGTTGTTTTTTGCCGATAGCGGTGAAAGAAATCTTAAAATTATGTCTTTGTTATGAAGTAAGGAGCATGAGAAAGTTAGACGTACTCACAAAATGCACTCTTCGGAAATTGAATTCCACCCCAAAACTTCAGTTGCATTGCATTTATTCACTGAAAATTTTCTATTTGCTCTTCTTACAATTTAGTTGAAAATAGGAATTTTCGGAGCCGATTTTAACTTTCTTTCTCTTTCTTTCCCTCCAAAAAAAAAAAAGTTTCTAGTTTTTATTTTTATTTATTTTTTTTTTTTTGCACGGGCTCAACTTGAGGCTTGCAATCAGTAACTTAGATTTTATCTGCAGAGAAATTCGTGCAACCTTGAGATGCAAAGAGCAGTGTGCTCTGAGTCAACAAACAAGAAACCTGCCGAACGCATTCAGAAATTAAGAAAATCTGTCTTTAATAGTTGTAGTTTATTTCTCAAATTAAATCTCAGTTTTTTTTTTTTTTTCAAATTTTCGTTATGCTTCGCGCAAAACTGAATCTATTTTAATTTAAACCAATTATCTTTTTCCTTTTACTATCTATCATTCCGATGCGTTTCACATTCAATTATTCCCTTACGTACATCAGTGCTGCCCTCTTTACGTGTTGCGAGAAAACAAAAAATTGTCGCTCTTTTTAATAGATTGTTCTCTTTTGAATAGTGCTGCCATCTATAAATAAATCAAAGAGTTGAATTTGTTTTGTGTTTGCTATTGATTTAGCTTTTTAATCGAAACAGCAATAAAAGTTGTGTGTGTTTTATTTTTTAGCTGTTAATTCATAAATTGAGTTCTGCATTACCTTTAACAAAACTAATTCAAAGAATTGTGTAACTTTGGTAGTAGTTCAAGAGGGAAAACTGCGAGCGTTTTTTAAGTTAGAAGCGCTTAAGTTCTAAGGTGTGGCTTTCATAGCAATAGATACGTCTAATATTTAATAACGCCTTTGTTAGAGGAAAACGGTGCCCTGCTTTTTCAAGTATTTTCACTTTTTTTGTACTTTTTGCTGCTAGATTTTTCTTTTGCATCGAAAAATTCTCACTCTAAAATTGTTTTCTTATAAAGTAGTACTTAACCTTCTTTTCTTATATTTTTCAAGGGATTACTTGACATTGAAGGAAAGTACGAACAAACCAATGTTTAAATTAGAAATTTGTCTTCAAGGATGAACTATTTCGTTACTCTGCCGCTATTTTTGCATTTTTTCCTGTCATACTTTACTTCTGTACTCTCCCGTGTCCCTCAAAAAAAAAAAAAAAAAAAAAAAAAAAATTCAGTCCCCCATTTGCTCGTGGGCCCATTAGGACAGGGTCTCGCGGTATGCAAGTGTCCATATTGCTGCAGATTTACTACTAGTTAATTGGTAAAAAAATAATGGAAAATATTTTATTTCATGTTTTTAACTGTAGTTTTAGGTGGAAGTAAGAACTTTCATTTCTAGTCTTATATTCTTCCACTCCCTCTTTTTTTTTTTTTTTTTATTTCTTATGAAACTAAGACTTAAGTTTTTAATTTATTGTGTTTTACTGTTTATTGTTATTTGTATGATTATTATTGTCTGCGTAAGAGTTGACAGCTGAACTCGCATTAAATCAAAAAACGAAAAACAAAAAGTGTAATTTTTAAGTCTAATTTTTGCGGTCATGATGTGTGAGAAAGTGAATTTTTTTGAAGAACAGCTTTTGGATTCACGATATTTGACAGGTATATTTTTTGGAAGTTTTTCTAAGGGGTTTCTCCCCTTTCCCCCTTTTTTATAAGCTTTAAATCTAGTCGTTAATAAAACTGCGTTTTTCGATCCAACAAAGAGGTTTAGATCAGCGTGAAACTAAAATGCATCTTTGCTTTCATTCTAAATTGTCATTCTGACATCTCTGTGACTTTACTTCTTAAAGAAGCTAACTGCACGATTAATGAGACATGAAATTGGCATAAGACTTCCATGCAGCTATGATTTTCTGTTTTTTTTTTCATTCTTTGGCACTTTTCCCTCAATATTTGCAATTTTTTGAATGCCCCTCCTTTTTTTTTTCTTTTGTTGTGTAAAATAAATCGCTTAACTTGTCCAATAGACCTATGTTGAAAGCTGAGTTGGTTTTCAACAAATAAACGTGAGTCAGAAATCAGGGGTTAAAAAAAACAGATGTGACCTTGAAGTAGATCACATTTTGTCTTGTGAGCTCCCCCCACCCGTTTCTTTCTTTATCTTATCATATTTAAACTCTATTTTATAACTTTATCTCGTTTTTAAGTAATCTCGATTATTATCTTTTGCATTTTGAGCTTTTCTTTCTTTTTGTTGCATTTACTACATCAAGTTGGTAAAATGTGTGATTTCTTTGCATCATCATTTGAAAATTTTGCTCTCTGAGCATTCAGCATTTGACATCAGAAGAGTGGGTGGACAATTATGTTTTAATTTTGTTTACCTTCATTTAAATTTTTCATTCGTGGAAGCAAAGTTGAAAGATAGAAACTCCGTTTTGTTTGCTCAGAAAAATTAACTAATGTAACTTAACTAAAAATATAGATCTTTTTGAAAGTGGATTGAAAAAATTTTCAGAGGTGAACGATCTGCACCGCACTGTGTTAAATTGGAACTCTCGATTCGTCTTGAATCAAAGTTAAAAAAAAAAAAAAAAAAAAAAAAAAATGATAATAATCCCCCTTTTTTCCATCAAACTATAAGAATGAATTGTATTTTTAGGGATGAAATTTTCTCTTCCCCAAAACAGTTACATGTTATAATATCCCATATCATTTTTTTAAAAGTTTTACAGATAAGCCATCTCCATATATTATTTCTCTAAGCCGAATCCTATACCCGGTCGAAACTCGCTCATTTCTTTATCGAATTGCAAGAAAATTTATGATTTTGAAGCTTATCCCGCGGGCTATTGACGAAAATTAGACCCACCCTCTAAAAAGTGTCGGTTCGTTTTTTATTCGAACTTCAATTTTTGGGCACAAAATTGACTCTATCTAGCGAAATAATTGTCGTATCGTCTCCATTTTGATTTCATTCGAAAGATTTAAAAAAATGCGTTCTTTAGAACGTTTCTCCGCTAGCGCCGCGTAACGAGAATCTCGAAAATCCACGTTTAAGCGACTTATAAGCGATTGAAGTTTGAAAAAGTTAAATTTTTTGCTCAACTGTCAAAATCGTTACCATTGTTGTTCAAATCAATTTTAAATGCGACATTTCAAGCCAAGCCAAGGCTTAGCTCGGTAAACCTTAATTGTAACTTTTATTGTTTCAAAATACTATGGTAGTTTTGCGATAACGTTGGTATTTAGTTTAGTAGTAGCCTTGGGTATTTGATTTTAATATAGGGTATCACTTTTGTATAGTAGTTGTAAAAGTGAACGTGTCTTTGATCTCTTTGAAAAGTTGTCAGAACGACGGCAGTAGATGGCGATGTTGTGCAAATGAAGCCAATAAAAATTGTCGTATTAAATTTTAAGTTTAGAGGTTTTTTTGCGGAATTCCGCACGGGTCACCTAGTAGTTACATAGTATGAATGTCTTACAAGTGTTTAAATTAAGAAAACAATGCTTTGAAAAAATGGGAAATTAGTTCTAAAAATCATTGTACATCTATACGATGAAAACCTGATCGTATTAATTTCGTCACCTATCTATAGGTAACATGGCACGCCTTTGTTGTACAGTATCTCTTATATTTCTCTCCAAGCAGATATGACGTTAACACTGTTTGAGGCGCTCAAATACCGCCGAGCAGCTGATGAAAATTTTCAAACTTTAATTTCATTTAGAAATAAAAATAATTTTTACTCGTAAGTATGACTGAGGCACGTGTTTCTCAGAAGAAATGAAAATAACTAGCCTCATTTAAGCTAACTGACTTCCTTCCAGTCAAATGCAGATTGTGAGAGACACAATGGCACACATTTGCGACGAAAATTTCTGTTTTTTGGAGGAAGAACTTGCTTTCTGCTTTGCATCTTTTAAACGATTTTAGGAAACTGTTCTCGTTTTGTTGTTTGAAACAATCAGTTGATCAAAGTTTTCGTTTCCTCCGTCCTTAATTCCGGAGCATACGAGCGTTGCTAATCCCCTCTTTTCTCTCGGATTAGGGATTTTGTTAACTTATCAAAATGTGGGTTTAATCTCGAGAAAGAGATACCTATATGCAAATTCGCGAAAAGAGGGGCTGTTCACTTTGCATCGAAAACAGGAAAGTAACATCCAGCGATGGTTTTAACAACCTCCGATCGGCGTTTTGCGCCAAGTGTAATTCCTTGGAATGTCTTGATTTGATAGATTCGATATTTAAACAGGCATTTTAAAACGATACCACTTAGTTTCGAAGTTTTCAGAAATACTGTCGTCTCTGCTTAATCGGGTAACGGATAAACGAATACCCCGCTTATTCGAATTTAAAATGTCTTATTTTTTTTTCTTTCTGCATTACCTTTTATCAATCAGAAACTGATAAATTAATGCACGATTTGAGAAAATAGGACTTATATTGATGAGGTGAAAGCATGTTTCTATAAGAAATACTACAACATATAATTCCAAACTTCCAGTATCCAAAAATATAGTTCATTTCTACATCCAGCTACTCGCAAGAATCTGCATAAAATAATATTTTTACTCAGCACTCAAATGGAAGACTTCAAATTTCCCGCCTAAAAACTTATATAGAAATATTATTGCCTGTTTCTGTAAACATCAAATTTTTGTTTTTCTTTTTTTTTTTTTTTTCAAGTAATTTGAACATTATATTATGTGAATTGATGTCCAGTCATAATGTACGTTTCTCAGCGTGCGCTTGATCGTGCGTTGGTTTTTCTTTTCCTCCCAGTCATCACATCTGGTTAAACCCTCATCAGGGTAGGTCCGATGGTGACTGATGGGGTTTAAATAAATAAAATAAATAATGCATTCTTAAAAATATCGCCAAGTCCAAACCATACAAAAAAAAAAAAAAAAATACATAAATAAAATAAATATGGAAAAATTAAAATGGAAAATGTCTTCAGATGGGGAAAAATATGCCCCCCTCCCAATAACTTTTGAATGAACAGTCAGATTTGAACAAACATTTTTGTTGGAAAGATCTTATCGTGGATACTTCATTCCTGTATTTAAATTTCGGATTTGAATATGTGTTAGATCAATATTGAACCGTTCAAAAACCTGTCTCCCGCAAATAACTTTTTAATGAATAGTCTGGTTTGAACACACTTTTTTTTGTTTGTTCGGAAGATCTTAGAGTATACTTCATTTTCGTGTTTAAATTTTGGATTTGAATAATTTTTTGTTCAACATTGAACCGCAATTGTCCCCGCAATTAACTTTTGAGGGAATTGTCCAATTTGAAAATTCTTTTTTTTTTTGTTCGGAAGATCTCGGCGAGGAGACCTCATTCCCATATTTCACTTTTTGATTTGAACAATTTTTGTCTGATTTTTTAGAAGTTCAAAATCTTAACATTAGGTAGGTACGGTGGTGATTGACGGGGTTTAAATAAATAAGAACATACAAATGTCAGATTCGTCGCTAATTAACTAAACGGGTTCTAATCGAGGAAGGGGTCGAACATAGCCGTGCAAAACTAATTAAAAAGAGTGTGTCTTTCAGAACATCCGACTAGGGATGCACCGATAAGCAAATTGTCCGATTACCGATTAATCGGCTGGGCCGATTAATGATAATTTTGATTGTTTCCTACTACCAATTTTACCATCACTGATTTTTCTGTCTTATACGATTCCAAGTTTAGAAATAGTCAGTAATTTATTTGTGAGAGAAGATTTTTTTTTTCCATTTTCCTAGTTTTCACAAAATAATTTCAATATTTATCAAATTTCTTAGAACCAATTTTCATATTATTGTCAATAATATTATTAACACATTGTTAGTTATGTTAATTGGACATAAAAATTCAGAGAAAAAGGGGGGAGGGGAGTATGTGGTGAGCACTCCAATTTAGGAGTACTTACAATCCATATTTTATAATAATAATTAGTAACTATTTAATTCAATACTTATATTCCTTGAAAATTAGAGGTTATCTAAAAGCACTGTGCTAAGGAGGAAACTATCGCCGCATGAAAAATGTTTAGCAACATTGTCTCTGTTTGTATATCTATTCAAAGTAGGAGACTTAATTAAAAAAAAAACTTTATATCAACTGTGAGGATTATTATTACTGTTAATAAAAAATTATTCATCATAGTTTCTTAGTGAAGGTATACTTTAAAGAATAATATTTGAAAATTATATATTTTCTGCCGATTAATCGGCCCGATTTTGCCGATTATTATTAATCGGTAAAGTGGACGATTAGGGCCGATTAATCGGTGCATCCCTACATCCGACTGTACAGACTGTTTTAGCACCTGTATTTTTGTTAAAAATCATTCGAGGCCGGATCTAGAGATGTTTCAAAGGGCGGTCGATTTTATTACATATTCTTTTTAACCACACATCTTGGTTTGAAAATGTTGACCTCGCATGTTTTGAATTTCAATTTGGAAACGTGTCCTAAAGAGCTTTCCCGTCATTTATGGGGGTCGGGGGGGGGGGGGGTCAATTCCCCCCTTGCCTTGGAAAATCAATGTATTTACATACAAGTGGGCTTGGCTTTTGTTTTCTGATGAAATTGCGTTGTGTTTGCACCCTTTGACTCCCCCCCTCCCCCGCAAATAGAAAAAAAACTGAAATGCTGGCCTGCTGGGGAGAGCCTTAAATCTCCGTTTCGTTAGCATTAAAGATAGTCTAAAAATGCCCTTTTTAAAAAAAAAAGTGTTGAAAATTTACCAGTGGTGAGTTCCGCAAGGGAGGAGTGGTCGTCCCCCATCGTTTCTCCCTTATATCCGTCCCTGTCAGGGGTGCCCACAGGGGGGGGGGGGATTATGGCGCAAGCTGCGCCATCAAATTTGGGGGGGGGGGATTTTTTAAAACTTATTTAAAATGTTCATTAATTTATTTTTTATTTTCAATTATTTAGGGTCATTCCATAGTGACTAACGTAACATTCAGAGCTGATTTTGTAACTGTGTTTACTTGTAACTTAAAGGATAAAAAATATTTTTTAGTTATGCTGGTGGATTTACAATGTACATGGTATCTATGTATCATTTCTGCTATTAGTTTAAAACAAAATTACTGACAGTAGATATTTTTTCAACCAAAACAGCAGTGTGACTAACGTAACATTTTTGCAACCCTGAAAATGAATGCTCATGTTGTGAGGCAAAAATTTCTCAAAGTTAAGCAAGTGTTAAAAATTGAATGATATATTTGAAAAATGTGTAAAGTTGGCTTTTAAAAACATAAAACACATTTATTAAATCTTAATTTTTTTTAGTCTTAAGTGTCACTTTTACTCAAGATGGAGTGTGACTAACGTAACGTGACTAACGTAACCATCGAATAATAAGCAGTATAGACATACTACCAATTATTTATTATGGCTAATCTCAGTAATAATTACAATATTTTTTCAATTTTTTTAACTTCTTATGTTGTATGATTTTTATTTATGTATTTATTCATTTATTTTTTGATACTTTTTTCACTTCGATATTTTTTTTTCTTCGGCTGAGGTTGACATTTTCATGGAATGACCCTTTACTGATTTTTTAAATAAAAAATTATTCATTAATTTATTGTTTTAATTTAAATTGTTTCTTTTATTTCTTTATTATTATTTATTTATTTTGTGTGTGTACTTGGAATTTCTGCAAGAGAAAAAAGTGATTCTATTCTGCGCATAACTAGACTTTAAAACATTAATAAAAAATAATAGTTATAATTAAAATAAATGAATAAATAATATCTAAAAAAATAAATAAAATAAAAAAGAGGGGTAAAAATTAAAAGCATAAGATTGTTTTGAACATTTTGGGGGAGGGGGGGAATTTGCGCCATTGAGCTTGGGGGAGATGGGCACCCCTGGTCCCTGGAACCATTCAGTACGGAGCGAGTTGTAAGTACTTCAAAAATGAAACCGCAGAGAGCCTGAAGAGATGAAAACAACCCTTGTAGAACACTTTCATGTTTTGCATTTGGAAAAAGCACGAGCCGACGCGACGGGAAATCTCTTCCTATCAGTAGTTCAGTCGCGGCTTCCTCTTCCCATTTTTTCCGAAACTTCTTTTTTTTTTTCATTATTATTCCTTTATCGAATTCTAAAGCGTTCGAAGCCGCGAGTCACCTGATTTTCAGTGTCATGTGCCCGCTGCCTGGAGTGTGTGTCTTGCGTAATTGAAAGCAGCATTGATTTCGCACAAATGGCCGCGCGCTAATTGAGAGAAATTCGATTTCGTCGCTGCTGCCAGATTTCGTGCTCTCGACTGCAGACGATATGTGCGGGGACTATCTCTATCGTTTGCTGCGGAGAAGGTACAGGAGAGGAAGCACCAAGGTTAGATTTTTTTTAATATTTTTTTTTTCATTTGAATATGTCTATTTCCGCTTTTGCTCTTTCTTGTCTTTGCCGTGCAAAGACAATGCTGTCAACAACGTCACGTGGTTGTTGGAGAAGTGTAATTTGTTTTCGGAAGGAAACCGTGACTGTTTCGCGGAATTGTTACCAAGTTTTGTTTTCTTGCTCTAGTTTATCTTTTATGAACGTATTTTAAAAATAACTACTACTGAGTCGTAGTTTATGGAAGCTGTTAACTGACTTATTCGGATGGTTTCATGAATTTTCTGTTTTAAAATTTTTTTTCCCTCTCTCTTCTGTTTTTATCATTCATTAAGTAATCTTAATAACTGTAACCGAATTCGTGGGTTAGGGAAACCGTAGACTTACTTGTTCAAATACTTTACAATTTTTTTTTTCTTTTCGAAAACAAATAACTTGTTTCTTTCATTTTTCATATCCATGAATGAATTTCAAAATCATTTAAAAATAACTCACAGCTTATGGAAACTAAACACTTTTTCGAAGCCTTTATCTGAATTTTCTCTTTTTTTAATTGGCATTCTTTTCCTCCTGTATTTTACCATTCAAGGGTAAATCTTGAAAGAAAAAAAAAAGGAAATAAATGCATAATAATAAATATTACGTGAAATTATCTTTAAATCAGTTTGCAAAAACTAAAAAATACGCTTTTTGATGCACTTATCCATAAACTTGTAATATAGTTTAGCTTTTAGTATTAATAATTTTATTTACTATATTACTTTTATATTTGCAAAGAACGTGAATTTTATCTTTTATTCAGAGTTATATACACACAAACAAACCTACAAGTGAAACTAATAAAAGCGTATTAAAAAAGAGGTTTGAATAATGACGTAAAACATGGGAACTGTAATTACTTGTTCAAAGGAGTTTAAAACTTTCTTTTTTTTCTGTTTTGCTCCTCTGTGTTCTCATTCATGACCTAATCTTAAAATCAATCAATAGTATGTCACAGCTGACCAACACTGTAATCTTACATCTTCAAAGGCTGCATATGCTTTGCTGAATTTGAAATTGCTTTTTTTTTTTTTTTGCTTTTCCATAATTATAATTATTTCCAAATTTTATTCCAGCAAACATACCGAAATGGTATTGAGTACTAAAAGTGTTTAACCCGGAAGAAATTGCCAAAATAAATAAATAAATGCGGGGGGGGGAGTAATAGTTTTCAGATAACTGTTCCAATCATGACAATAGATCATGTGATTGACCAATCACGAAGCAAATAAAAGTAGTGACTGTCAGCTATGGTACAACGAAAACAATAAACAATCTTGATTGCTCAAAAAGAAAGGATTCTGAAGACTTGGAGAGCCTGGAAATGATAAAAAACGATTTCGAGACTGCTGCTCTCAAAGAAACTAGAAAAGATTTCTTTTAAATCGAGGAGGCAAGATAAGAAACGGTTCGCCATAAACAGAAGGAAGCTCTTGAAAAACGTGACTAATAAGTTAAAAGGGAGCAAAAGTGTATCAAAGCATGCTGAAACTAACCAGCCTGGAAAAAGGGTACGAGATAAAAAATAAGACATTGATAAATAAAATAGAAAACCAATTGTGATCACATTTTTTAAATTTAATCTTTTTCTTTTTCTTTTCTTCTCTGTCTGTCGCTCTTTCTCTCTCTTATTTTTAATAATCAAACGCTAAATTTAAAATGTAATCTCATACTACCTCAAAAATGACCTCTTGTACAATTAGCATTAAAAAATCCTGTAATAGGGGTAAGGTTAGGGCAGTGGCGTATCCAGGAATTGATTTTGGGGGGTGCACTTCGAACATCGACACTGTGATGAGAAAGGAAAAAAAATCAAGAAATATGGTGAAACTTTAAAAACGCAGTGTTTCGATTCAATTTTTTCTATTGAACTTTGCTCAAAGATTGTTTTTTTTTCTTTTTTTTTTTTCACAAAAATGAATATCATGCAAGAGCAATAAGGCGCGGGTACATCGCTCATTTTCCTCTTACATTTCCACAATTACAGAATAACAATTAGTTTTGCTTCTTATTGTCGAAAACAAAATCTGACAATATTTCAGTGTCCATAAAGTATTTTTCATTGAACAAACCTGAAGCATATTTACATGAAGGTTACATGTTTTTTCAAAATTCGGTGCCACCATTTTTTATAGTCTTACAAAATCTTGGGGGGTGCATTGGTCCCTTGGCACCCCCCCTGGATACGCCACTGGGTTAGGGTAAGACGAATCATTTTTACCTACCAGTTTGAAGGTTATCTTGATTACAACAAGAGGGTTTCTGCCTCCAGCTCAGTTATTGGCTATTTTTGACTGATGGGTTGCGAATAAGGACGAAACTGACAGTCTCTGGATGTCATGATCGAGCTGTGGGTGTATTTGCTTCAGTTCTGCCTTGCCCTGGCTTAACCCATTTATGCCCAAGTTTTTTTGTACAATTTTTTCTATTTTTATCAGCATGAAACTCTTACTTGGAATTGTTTCTATACATTTTAGGCTTAAAATAGTTCGCCGTTGCCCTATTTGTTAAGTTATTTAACGTCCTCTTTATGGGATATGTTGCAGATATGTGACCAAAATACGACCTTACTTGACGTTACTTTTGCAAAGTAACATTACAGAAGGCATCTCTGATCAATTTGAAGCAAATCATTTTAAAATAGTTTAATTTTATGAAATAAGTTAGCAAAAAAAAAACTTACCTAGTGTTTCAGTATTGCGTACATAGTTAAGCCTTGAAAATTGGCTAAATTTGATTAATATCTCCTGTTATAATTAACGGACAGAAACGTGCTAAAACTTTTCTTTTTCAGAAAAAAAACCCCTTTCCAGCGATATATAATGTTTTGGGGTGGGGTAAGGTTTTCCCTCCTCAATTATGGCGGATACACCAAAAATGAGACTAAATAATTAATTTAAAAATAACTAATTCGAAATTAAAAATTTGGCCTTCGAGGTGCATTTTACTGGGATACGTTCGAATTTTTGAGCCAAGTTTCAGGTCTGTAGGTGCTATGGAGGCTTCTGGCCAGCGGTTACAAACGAACGAACAAACACCGTCATCTTTATATATATATAGATTTAACGTCCTGCTTATGGGATATTTGGCAGATATGCGAGCAAAATACGACCTTACTTGACTTTACTTTTGCAAAGTAACATTACAGAAGGCATCTCTGATCAATTTTAAGCAAATCGTTTTAAAATGGTTTAATTTTATGAAAAATAAGTTCGCAAAAAAAACTTACTTTCTGTTGCTCCATGCTGGATCTCTGCTTGGCTGATTAATCTGAAAATAGCTGTCAATAAATAAACTCTAATGTCCAAATAGTGGCTCTAACTGGTTTTCTCAAGAAGGACTATTTAACTTGTGAAAAACAACTTTAGTGAAATTATATACCCATTACAGGTTTTTGTATGCAGTAACTAACAAGCGTCCCGTTTTTAGGCTACTGGGCATAAATGGGTTAAGGGTAGTAACTCATTGTATCTCTTTTTTTGTGTAATAATATAAAACAATGTATAAAGCATAAATGCTACTGTGCCATAAACACATCTAATCAGCAGTAAATTTTATGTTAAGTCTATCGCCGTTTGATACCATTTTTTTCTGCTCTGTTGCGAAAATTTGTCCCTAATCTCTAAGGATTTTGAGGGGCGTCCCTCCCCCCGGTTGCACCCTTGCATTTATTTCAGTGTTGCAAGAAACCGTGTTAGAAGTGCAGAGAACTTTTAGATCTTCAGAAGATCATATTTCCGAACCTACTGCACTTACACCAATTTAAAGGGAAATATACATTGTCGACCCCCCCCCCCCACAATAAAGTTCGATCACACAAATAAGAAATGTGGGAGCACATTGTGCAAAGCGTTCAATTTTAAATGTTTAATGAGTCTTTTGTGTCCAGAATGTTTTTGGGGAGGAGTGCAGAAAAATAAAGGGTCTCCCAAATCCATATAATTTTCATAAATATAAAAAAAATGTCATGAGACTCCGTTAAATTGATTTAATGAGTCCTAAAACAAAAAATCAGCTTAAAAGTACCGAAATATTATTACATTCTAATTTACTTCAAATGTGGTGATAAAATTCCATGTTTTAACCCCATTAACGCCTGACATTTTATTTTCCAAAGATATTTTGTATACTGGTTGCAAACAGTGTTTAATGGACAGGAAAAATAATAAAAAAATATGATGTAAAAAATAATTGTTTTATTAAGGAAAGAAAAATCGTCCCTCAAAAGTTACGATAGACCCCAGAGGGTACATACTTTTTTTACTAAATTTTTTTTGTGCCTACGATATAACATTTAAAAAGACATTTCATAAGAAGAAATAAAATCAGCAATGAACATAAACTGGGAAGCTGGGAATAACTTTGAAAACTTAGCTTTTTTTCTTGAGGTAGCGAACGATGTCATTTTTGATAAAGATCATATTATAACTGCTACAGAACACACTTTACAATGGTTATGTGCTGCAATCTGTCAATAACGAATTGAAACATTACCAAGGTATTAAGTGAACACTATTATTAGGCTGAAATGTTCATTTGGGGGAAATTCAGACCCTTTTTTGGACCGTCCCTAAAAAGGGACGCTAGGCATTAATGGGTTAACTACTAAATCGTATGTAATTTCGCCAAATTTCGCAATAATGCTCGGTATTACCCAGAAACATTGTCATAATGATTAAAACAAGAGGCTATTAAAGCATATTAATCACTTTTTTCCATCAAAAAGAAATTAATGAACGAATCGTGATATTAAATACCTTTGAATTCTAAAATCGTAAGTTTTATGCAGTCTTTTACACTGACAGCCGCCGGCAAAACTACTCTCATAGCAAATCAAAGTGATGTTATTCAAAAATATTTCGTACGTCTGTGTTTTTGGAGAAATAGTTTAATTTTTTTTTTCTTCTGTTAGAAATAAATAAATTAAAAACAGTTCATGGTATAGTTAAATTATTTTCATTCCTTTGGAAGAGCACCACCCCCTCCCCTCCCAGATCCACTAACAACATCATCTAACTTGTAATTCAGTTCGTTCCACATATTTTAAGAGAATCACAGTTAATGGTTCGTTATCAATATTCTGTTCTTGAAGTATTAGTTACACTGCAAAAATATGAATGTTGTTTTTACGGTAGCAAACTAAAATTGCTGCCGTTCATTACTGTATTTTTTACAGTAATGAACTGTAAAATTGCTAGTTTCACAGAATATTACCGTGCATTTTACAGTTTTAAACTGGAACCTCTGCTGCCACTATTATACTGTAAAAACAAGTTTATTTTTTTGAGTGTGGTGTTTTCGGCAACGGGGGGTTTAGAATCAGTGTCTTTGACATGACCCCACAAAAAAGCTATCCCGTGGCGTGTGGGACGAACTGGAATAAAGATTAGATGTAGGTCTTGTTCTAAAGAAGGAGACGTTGGTTAAACACAGGGAATTTTTTCAACACAATTGAGGGGCAACCCTGTAATATATGCAGTAGTTTCCAACATATGATCTTCTAAAACCAGGTCCACCATTGATGCTCGCCCTGTATTGTAATCGCCTTCCTTGCATATTTGAAATAATCGGTCATTAAAAAAAAGCCTTTTGAAGAGACAATTTGCCCGGGAGTTGAAAAAAGAATGCCGACTATTTCCGGGAAAGAGTCCTTCAGAGGAACGAGTCTTTTCGTTCAAGGACTGCGCGAATGGACGTTTAAAAAAATTAAGAGAAAAAATCCTCATTTGAATAAGCCTACTGAATCTGCAATGTTTTTTTTTTTTTTTTTTTTTTTGTTATTTAACGCGTGATTGTCGGACTAATCAAGGAGAAAATTAGACTCGAAAATGGGTTTAATTTGACGAGGCCAATCTGGAAACTTTTCTTTCAAGATTGGATTGCAGTTTTATTTCTGGACTTTTTTTTCTTTTTTTAAATTTAAAATGCTTTGTAAAAAATAATGTTGCATTGTCTGCCTATTTTTACAAGCATAAGTGAAAAGTGATGCTATTTAATAGTTGAGAAAACGTAAAAGAAAAATTGTGTTGCGTTGCCTAGCGTCTTCAAATAAGATCGAATTAGAATTTCAATTCTATTTTCCTTGGATATACTCGCAATGAATTTTTCATAGAGTTTGGCTAGTGTGAATGTTTGTTCTCAAAAATTATATTTTTCTAAATTTTGTTGGTTCAAATAGAATCAACTATTAAACAGTTTAAATCGAAGAAGTAAGATGAAATAGTCTTGATTTGGTGTTTACCAAGTGGTAATTCTGGAGACTTGGTCTTACAGCACAATGACGATGTGCTACCCCCAACCCTCCAAATTAATTTCCTGGTACACCACTTAATGAGAGTACTCTTCATATTTCTCCCCCCCCCCCCTCCGTCCCTCCGAAGTTTTGGAAAATCATGGTGCATTCGAGAATGCATTCGATTTGAAGTTTGCAGGAGAGTCATTCCATATCAACTGGACTAGTGGTCCCCACCAGACCATCTCAGATTTGGATAAAATTTTACAGTGGTGTAGACATACCTATGAAACTAACCTGTGCAAATTTTTAGCTTCCAAGATCCAAATCTGGAGAAGCTAGGATCCCGCAAAAAATGTGGTTTAAAATGGCGGATGAGCTTCGTGAAACGAGTTGCAATGCAAACGAGTTTGTGACAAACTTGAGATACAATGAGTTGAAAACAGGCGATTTTTCATTGAAATGATTTTGATGGATACTTTGGACGACAATATCTTTTAAAAAATCAATATTTAAGCTCTGCAGCTGTAAAACATTAAAACCAAGTATTTGGACAATAGAACTACGAAATGTGAACCTTTGAATTTGTTGGTTAAAAATTTATGAATCCAGGAAAAAGATTGCCCACCGCGTTTTTTCGCAAGTTAGCATGCGTGCTACACAAAATTTAATAAGCTCAATCTCACAAAAAATACTGGAGAGTATTGACAAACTTTAAACTCCAAAAATATTAGGCCCCCAGTGTGATAAAATTTTCTGCAGTCTTAGCCTAATTATGCCAATTCTTCATAACAGACAGTATTTCAAGCTACTTTTTTCATCCTTATTCGAAAGAACACCATCGAAAAAAAAAACTCATTTCGATAGGAAAAAATCTGTTCTTTCTAATGGTGCCAACGAAAAAATGGTCGAAGGTGACAAAACTGAGATATAGTGAGTTGAAAACAGGCGATTTTTCAAAAGAAGCGTTTTCATCGACACTTAGGGTGCCAATATCTTTTACAAATACAATATTTAAACTCTGCAGCTGTAAAACATTAAAAACAAGTATTTGGACAATAAAACTACGAAGTATAAACCTTTGAAGTTTTTTGGTTAAAAATTTATGACAACCTGAAATCCAGGAAAAAAATTGCCCACCGCGTTTTTTCGCAAGTTTAGGCTCGTGCTACACAAAATCTAATAAACGCAATCTCGCAAAATATACTGGAGAGTGTTGACAACCAAAAGTACTTTAAGCTCCAAAAATATTAGGCTTCCACTGTGATAAAATTTTCTCAACCTTGACTGCCTTGACCTAAACATTGCAACTCGTTTCACGAAGCTTATCCGCCATTTTGGACCACATTTTTTGCGAGATCCTTGCTCCCAGATTTGGATCTTGGAAGCTAAAAATTTGCACACTTTAGTTTCATAGGCATGTCTACACCTCTGTAAAATATAATCCAAATCGGATGGTCGAGTGGGGACGATTTGAAAAAATGGTCCATTTGACGTGGAATGACTCAGGAGCAAAATGATAAAACGATTAAGTAAGCTAACTATGTCTGCACAATTTCCAAATGTCAAGTGATTTCCCATAGCGCAAGACTTGTTACAGCATATCTTGCTAAAGACAGACAGTCGAATCAATAGATAACATCGGCAAACGTTCGAAATAAATGAATTAATAAGCAATGTAATGGATGCGTCTGTTCTGAAGGACGTGCAATGCAAATGGAATCATGTCTTTCCAATCCCTCCTCTTCGTCTGCGTGACATTTTGGATTTAAAACGATTATTCTCGAAAATTCAGACCCCCTTTCAATCTTCATTACATTTTTTCCCCTCCAAAATCTGGAAACGTTCAATTATTTATTGTTGGCTCATCCGGCGTAAACACCATTTTCCCCCAATAACCTATGATTATGGAGGAAAGTGGGGAAACCGCAATTCGGTCATGAAGGCACGATCGCCATGACGAAGAACTCCCCCGAAATTTTAACATTTCGATGTTGTTGTTGTTTTTTTTTTCCTTCGTCGTTTAAATATATCGAGACGGCCTCCAGCGATGAATTTTAATGATGAATCACGCCAACAGTCGGGAAAACAACGAAAAGAAAACCTTTCTAATTCGAATCTTCGGCTTCGGATGTAAAAGAGTTCTTTTTTCGAATGTGGTATTTTTAATGGGCACATGACGGCTCTGCCTCCTTACCTTCCATCCAGCGAGGTGTTTTTTGCGTCGCACTGCCAAAAGATCACGAGACGAGACCTTGGGTCCGGCTCGTGTTTTGGGGGGAATGCGCGCCATCTTGTGATATAATGGATCAGATGTTTTTTTTGTGCAATTTTTTTGTTTGTTTTCTCTTCTTCGGCGCCGCGGTGGTTGAAATTCTTCGACTGTTTGGAAAGTTGGACAGCTCTCCTGAGGTTTATTTAAAGTTGAGATTTAATTTTTTCTGTCAAAGCTGCGACGGAAGAGTCGAGGTTGTTGCGAAAACTTGGAAAAAGTTTTTGAATTTTCGACGGCGTCTGGAACAAGGAGTTTCTCAACAGGGAACTTAATGAAAATTTTACAGACTGTAGGGAAAAAATAGCAAGAGATGCCAGGAACTGTCACCCACAAACACGGAGGTGGATAACGAAATTAAGCTAATACATAGTTGCTAATGAATAGCTAATGTCGCATGTTGCCGTTTGGCAATTTACCCTATTTCGACATCTGAAATACAATAAGAACAAAATTGAGCTGCAATAAATCCCCATTAACCTCTTATATCCCGACGGAACTCTGGGAATAAAGGGTTCCGCTTATATTAATTTAATATTGTGAATCCTATATGGTTGGGATCATGCTGAAGCTTTTAAGTACCACTCCTTGTACTTCACTGAGATGCCGACAGATGGCACCTGCGATGGGAAACAGTTTTCTGAGGGGCTCTAAGGCGTAAGGGGCCAAAGACCAACGCCTCCTAGGTACTAAATGCCTAGTACATTTACTTTGCTACGGTCGTCGTTGGTTCCACGTTAAGCGCCACCTTGCGGCAATCCGATAATGCCGTTGTTATTTTTGATTGGTTAATTTTTAAATTTAAATTCAGAAATGAACCAATCGTTAATTTCTCGAAGAACTCCGGTAGATGGCAGTGTATCGTGAACCAAGGGCATTTTGCAGCTATTGGCGATGGATCCAAACTATATTCGAATTAATTTTTTTGATTGGCTGATTTTTAAATTTAAATTTAGAAGTGAACCAATCGTTAAGTTCTCTTTCTCGAAGAACTCCGGTAGATGGCAGTGTATCGTGAACCAAGGACGAAATTTTGCTCTGTGCTAAAAACCAGAAAGTTGCAGGCATTTAGTATTTAGGAGGCGTTGCCAAAGACACAACTAATTTTCAAAATTTGCTAAATTAATTCGAGATATAAAGAGTTAATCCAGACCCAACTTCGTGTAATCCGGACAGCCATTTATATGCATAACTGTATAAATAAGACGAGTTGTATTTTGTTGTGTAGTAAATGGTATGCAGTGATGTATTATGTAGGCCTGTAAATTATGTACAGAATGACCCGCATTAGCCGTCATACAGCAATACTCGGGAGTCACCAAGTTTTCAGTAACCCTGGCCGAGTTCTTTCCGGCATGCTCAAAAGAACGAGGCTTTTTGAATGATCACAATGACTGAATTAATTATGTTTTTCTTAAGATTCTTTTTTTATAAAAGGTTTCTTTGATAGATTTTATTCTTTTTGATATTTGCTCGCAAAATAAAATTTTTCTAAAATAGTTTTGGGCAGCACGGTAAAAACCGTAGTGTCCGAAACCTTGTCAATCCTAGTAAGAGGAACCGAACCGAACCTGAACCGAATTATAGTCGTAAAAATTGCAGGTTATCTCGTTAGACGTTTGGGGAAAAGATGGGGCTCGGAGCTCTGGTGTAGTGGTTGGAAAAACTATATTTCTTTTGTAGCGAACTAAAACTACTTTGTTATAAATGTAGTTAACTACAACTACTTTTTTTAAAGTGTGGCAACTACAAACTACTTTTGAATTGTAGTCGCTATTTCGCTACTTTTTAAAAAATAAATAAATAAAAAGCATACGCCCAGTTTGAGGATTGAACGAAAAAATTTGAAAAGTGGTTTACATTAATAAATTAACTTTTTTAGAATATGGAATAGAACTAAGAATTGTCATTGAACTGAGTTGTTACTTTTCCTCTTTGTTCCCTTTTTTTTTTCCTTTACTAAAATTGCCTTTTTTAGCTTTTTTTTAAACAATTTTTACGAATATTCGCCACAAGAAAGGATTCAAAAGTTAAAGTATTGAAATAATTCAACCTTCACATTTTCTTTTTCAATTTCTTTTGCCAGAGAATATTTAGGAACATGAAAATTATTTGAAGGAATATAAAAATTATGATGCCAAATAAACCAATGACATCAAACAGAATGTATCAAAAAATGTACCTCATATTTTTATGGTTCTTATTTCTCATTGCGTTCTCTGCTGTACTCGTGCAAGATTTGCAAAAGTCAGTCAATTAAACCAGTCAGAGTCGATTAATCGCTACAAACAACTTTTTTTTGTATCGCGCTACTCACTACTCTACTTTTTGAAAAAAATAGTGCGCTACACTACAAGCTACTAAAAAATGTAGCTACTACAGTAGTTTCGCTACTTGTAGCGCGCTACTTCCGGCCACTGCTCTGATGTTGGTATTCGGGGTACAATATGAGGGGTAAGCACTAGAAATTAAAAGGCCTTTTTTTCCACCTCGATAAATTTCTGTATCCGCCCTTGATGATTGTGCGAGTAATTTTACTTCACTACCAAACTTATAAACAAAGTATCTGCCTCGAGAATCACGTTTTAAAATAACTAACAACGATATTAAAAAAAATACTAGCATACTTAAATTAAAGGTTCCTTCGTTTACAGAAACTGCTTATGCACATTCAGCAATTAGAATGCACAAATTGATGAGAAAAAATTAATAGTTGCTGTCGATTTAAATACAATCTAAGTTATAAATCAGGGGTTCAAGACCATTAACCCGGGTGTCATGGCCGTTGCGTGAGCCACGATTTTAAGTAAACAGGAAACCAGTACTTAGAGCCCCCGTCCCTCGATCATGGGACCTCTTATGAAGCAAAAATTTTTTTGATGAAGTTTTTGATGTTGGTTCTTATTTTTCGAATCGCTCGTCTTTCCGGCAGCCTAGGGCGGTTTTGCTCGTGAGTGACCGACCGTGTCTGGTTTAAACCGATTCTGTGTTTCACAATCGAGAGTTACTTACTGTCTTTTAGAAAGTTGTTACTTCGTTTGTTTTGTCGATGAATTTTGTGTCAAGGATATGGGTAATGTTTGTAACTAATTTCTGTACATCATTGGATGAAAGAAAAGAATAATCTCACAACCGTTTGATGGAACGCGTAGCTTTACCCGCAGCGTCTAGGGCAGCATTTATCAACCTTCTTTCACCCGAAACTGGCGAGAGCTTTTGAAAAAAAAATTCGTGGACTAGTAGATTTTTTTTTTTTTTTTTTTTTGAGAGGAGGGGGAGGGGACGATGAGAAAGAAAAAAATAACTTTCGACTGTAGGAACATTTATAAAACATTTATAAAAAAAAATTTGTAAACGACAACATTTTTGTTCTGTCTCCTTAAATAATAATAATAATAAATGAATAAAAAATATAAAAATTTAAATTAACTTGGTGTCAAATAACTATTAACGAAAAAACTTTAAATGTTAAGAAAAAGATACACTGCGATGCAAAAGTTTAGACAAATGGCAAATACATGAATAAAAAAAAACTATTCAACGAAATGCTTTCAAATTTCTACTGTAGGTACACAATATAGTCCCAAATATGTGTCTGGAGTTCTTAAGAGTATAACTGGAATCAAATTTTGGACATTACAAAAGACATTTTTTTTTCATTGTTGCAAAAGTTAAGACAATAGTCAGATTTTATGCAAATATCCCTTGAATTGTGATTGGTGGAGAAAAGGCGGGATTTAATTATTCGAACATAAAGTGCAGAGATTGCTGAATAAATAATCAAAATCTTAAAGCTCTGTAGTTCTCGTGTACAGAAGACGAGAAAGTTTGGAAGCCGAAATTTGAAAATGAACCTACTTTATTAATTTTTGTCTTTTAAATCGGCTCTAGTATGGTAGTATCTACATTGTTTTTTACTTTGTGGAGAGCAAATTCAGACATGCGTATCGATCAAAAAGGCCAAGAAAAATTACATTTCTTGAGGAGGAAGGAATTGAAAATACGGCTCGAACTGACAATTCGCCCTTTAATCCTACAAAAATTCAACTTGAGTCGAAAACAGCATGGAAAGCATAAGTAGTTGAACAACTCAATCGGAATGCATAAAAAAAAACAAAGAATTGTGCCTGAGCCTTTTCGGACAGAGTGTCCCAAATAAGCCAGATTCTAATGTGAAAAGCAGTGTAACGTTTTGGCTACTCTGTTCGTTAGTTGATTGAAACAGAGGATGCAAGTAAAACACTAGCATATTTATTACTACAGTATTTACAGCTATGTTACATAATTTGTATAAGTAGATATTTTGAACACTGCGTGACAAGCATGACCATCTTGTCCGCTCTCCCAGAGTCTTCTCCATCCCATCTCGAATCCCGATCTCTCCGGGGGTTCCCCGACCGCTGGGTTTATCAGACCGTCTGTGTTTATCCGAGAATGATGAAAGTTATTACCGTTCTCTTGTCAGAGGGTTTATCCTCCCTCAAATTTATGCGCAGAATAGTGTCATGCATGTCGCTTCACACCAAACAGGAATTCTCGCTGGGCGCAACAAATGTCAACTATTTGCCATTTTACTGTGGTACACAAAAAGCACATGGCGGGGTTTCTTGGAAAACGAACACTCGTTGACTATTTGCTCGCATTCCTGAGAGTTCCTCGCCTTTGATGTTAATAGACACAAAACAGCGTGTTTACGTCTGAAAGTTTCCCTGCGTGAGGTCCAAGCATTTGGAATTCCTATATCGCAAAAGGCGATGATAACACAAAACAGACTTGTGAAAATGGCGCGCCAGTACAGCAGCATATGTACCATCGTGACTAAAAAATGAATGGCACTTTCTTTAATAAAAATTATTAAAATTGGGATGGCCTAGATGGATTATAATTCTTTTCGCGAGACTTGAGAAATATCCAATGATCATATGCTGTGCTGCTTTTACCATTAAAATCTGGCTTATTTGGAACACTCTGTCCGAAAAGGCTCAAGCACAATTCTTTGTTTTTTTTATGCATTCCGATACAGTTGTTCATCTACTTATGGTGTCACTTGCTGTTTTTGACCCAAGTTGAAGTTTTGTAGGATTAAGGGGCGAATCGTCAGTTCGAGCCGTTTTTTCAATTCCTTCATCCTTAAGAAATATCATTTTTCTTGGACTTTTTGATCGATACGCATGTCTGAATTTGCTCTGCACAAAGTAAAAAACAATATGCTACCATACTAGAGCCGATTTAAAAGACAAAAAATTAATAAAGTAGGTTCATTTTAAAATTTTGGCTTCCAAACTTTCTCATCTTCTTTCACGAGAACTACAGAGCTTTCGAGATTTTGATTATTTTTTCAGCAATCTCTACACTTTATATTCGAATAATAAATTCCCGACTTTCCTCCACCAATCACATTTCAAGGGTTGGATGGCATTATGCAAAAAGGAGTTAACCCACAAAATATAAAAAAATAAGTTGTCCAACTCTGATGGTGAAATATGTTGCTTTTTACATTAAGCAAAAATGATTTAAGCCCTATCGGCGTTTCATGGTAACATATCATTGGTATATTGATATAGAGCTCATGATTTTTGCCAGAGTTTGTTGACTTTAAAGCCCATTATCTCAAAATCAGGTTTTTGTGGGTTAACTCCTTTTTGCATAATGCCATCCAGTTATATTTTTAAGAACTCCAGACACGTATTTGGGACCATATTGTGTACCTTCAGTAGAAATTTCAAAGCATTTCTTTGAATAGTTTTCTTTTTATTCATATATTTGCATTTTGTCTAAACTTTGTACCGCAGTGTATAAGTAATCATTGTAATAATTATACATAAATGTTAAAAGTTACTGAAAAATCAGTCAACGGTTATAAAATCTAAGAATCTGAGTCGGTATTTCTTATATCAGTCAGCAACTTCGCCTACAGAGTCGGACTGATTTTCGGAGTCAAAAACTCTGAAATTCCTTTAATCTGTCATTTCCCTTCCAACTGCCCAGCCCTGATCATGTAACCATTAGCCGCAAAAAATAATTGAAATATACAAATAAAAACAATTGTACTAGTAATTGTGCTGCTCCTTTTGTGACATACATTTTATGAACTAAAAGAACCACTCACATATTCGATCCGAACTTAACGTTTTGTATTTAATTTATGTTAAGTTCCTTTTGGCCACGTGGTTAAAGGCAGTAGTTTGGCGATTCGATGCATGCTTCTTCGTTTTTGGAAGAAAAAAAAAACAGATTGAAAAGACAAATCAACCGAACAGCGAAAGAAATATCAGGACACGGCGTACATCAGGATGTTATAGTCCGCAATAGAACTTAGAAGTTTCGAAACAATCTTCGATTTCTAAAAAAAAGGAGGACCGAAAGAAAGAAAGCGCCTGAAACGTATCTTAATTGATTCCATTTCCCGGTGCTTTTCATCCTTATCCAATGAATTAGAAGCTTTCGAGAGATAGAGAAAGGGAGGTGATGGATGGAAAAGGATAGGAAGAGCTTCGGAGAGCGATTGAGAGGGAAAAGAAATCGTTTATAAATAAGCTTATCGCTCGTTTTCTGGCCTCCGTGTTGATTTTGTTTTATCATTATCGTGGGAGTTATATTACTCCGCTGTTTAACTTGGAAACAAATTATCTGTGTTAGCCTGGAGTGATACCTTTGATCTTTTGATTTTAATTGGGTATAAAAATTCACTTTTTAAAAAAAATTACGAAATATTTATAACGTACATTAATTTCTTTTTTTCACTCCCCCCCTCAAATACCAACAAAGTTCGGTTTCTGAACCATATTTGAAGTATAGTGGATAAATGTCACTTTAGAGGTGCCAAAAGGGGAGGAGGGGTTAAACCCACTTAAAACCCCTGGTATATCGTGTAGTTGCATTATTAATGCGTTGACAAAACGTTTTTCATTTGTGTGTTACGAAAAAAGTACACACGTCAGGACTGTATTATTGTCATCCCACGAGCCCCGGAAAAAAATCGAACTCGGTGTTACTAAATCTCTCTGCACCCTCAGCAGAAAATTCTATCATTGCTGGTGTGTCACGCTATAAGTAGCTTAAGTTTTTGATAGTTTAAACATACTTTGAATGAACTGAATATAACAATTGCCAAATGCATACTTGGCTCATTTTTGCACAAGAATTGCACTTTGCCCCTCCCTTTCCAAAAACAACCCACTTTTAAATTAGAAGCTAGATCTGCCCTTGATTCAATTTAATGAAAAAAAAAAAAAAATCGTGGATCCAAAGAGCTTAAAATTGAGCTTCTTCTGCAATTATATATATATCACAGGAAGTGATAAGCCAAATTTAATTTCAGTGCGAGTCATAACAGCAGGACTCTGTTATTGTCATGATCACTAGCGTAGTCAAAATTTCCTTCTGGAGGTTTTTTTTGTTTTAATCAAGTCATTACACGTGAAAAGCTATTATATTACTATTGGAAACATTGTTGAAAACAAAGCATCGGGAGATGTTTTACCCCCAGGCCCCCCTCCCTATGCGGCTCTGCTGTTCATGACCAATAACCTTCCGCCGGGCCCCACGAAACAAATCCAATTCATTGTGCCACGTCATAGTTAACTTAGCTCCCCTTTGATAGTTTAAACATAATTTACGTGAATTTTATTAAGTTTCGTCTTGAATTATGTTGAGAATGGATGAATTACAGGCTAAAAAAAGGAAATAAATAATAAAAGTTTATCAATTTCACGAACTCGATTTAAGAATATTTTTTCGTGGATGCAAAGAGTTCGTAAAATCCAGTGTCATCTGTAGCTCTACAATTACAGGAAGTGGTTAGTGAAATTTAATTTCAGTGCAAAGTTTCAATACAATATCTTTTTTACGTCTGCAAGTAAAAAATGTTTGGTAGCGTGTGAGGGAATGAAACCACATGACCTAAACTTAGTTTGTGACCGCGACTCGAGCAGCCCCCTCCAAATGGAATGTGTGCGACCCCCTCGTGTGTGAAGTGTGACTAAGCTGGTATGGGAAAGGGAGTTTCCGCGAATAAAAACCGTCTGCGGAGGATAAGTTCTATTTTTCCAGCAGCCGAGGGTGCTCGTTAATACCGGGTCCAGACAGACTCTTCCATATCTGCAGATGTGGGGAAAATGGGGGGTGTCTGGAATGTCGGGGCTGTATTAAGTGGCGGGAAGCTTTATTTTCGACACGAGTGGATTTCTGGAGGGGTGAAAATTAACTGTGCTTGTATCGAAGATAATTCTCTAAATAGAAACGGGGGGCAGGGAATTTTTTCAGAACATTACGTGTAAACCGGGCTCATTTTCGCTCAGAAATGAGTTATTTGGCAAGTAAATCAAGTTCCTTGTGATTTCTTAATTTGAAATTTTTTCATGATGGTTTTATGTCGTTGAAACAAAAAAATGTGCACATTTTTTAAATGATACATTTTTAGGAAAGTAATTAATTCTTTTTTGCCTTAAAAAAAATCTTGTAAAACAATTTTTATTGAAAATGAAAGTAATAAAAAAATATCAGCTAGGTCTAGTCCAGATACCTATTTAGAAGGGGGAAAACGTTTTGTGGGGTACAAAATTGCATCAAAAACCGTATGCACGTATTTGCTTTAAGAGGAATAGTGATATTTCTTTGACTCCATGACACATTTTTTGAAAATTTCTCAACGTGCTAAATTACGTTGAAAGCTCGCATCTAATATTTCAAATATTTATTTTTCTTTCTAAGATTGCACTCAGGGAAGACCCGAAACAAAAGGGGGTAATTGTTAATTTACCGAATAAGACTCCGGATTTTCCGGAATGATCAAATAATGTTTAAAAACGAAACATTCGAGCATGGATACCTACACCTAAAAAAAAATTAGGCATCATTGAGGGGAAAAAAAAGTTATGACGAAAAAATTTCTGAATCGCCAATCAATATTTGGCAAATAGGAAAAGCTTTGTTGAGCTCCTATCGTGGCGCTGTTTCTGTCTTGTTGTTAGCAGAAGCCCTGTTTTTGTGGAAAAATATAAGATATCTTAAAAGAAATGTAAGCAGAAAAAAAAGTAGTAAGGGGTCAAAAATAGACGACAATATACTATAAAACTCAATGTAAATTTATGTGTCGCTCTTCTGAATTGAATTCTGGCACCGACAGACTGCGAAGTTGTGCGAAAGTGTCATAGAAGTAAGTAACTAGGTTTATGGAGTTGTCTGGCAAAGATAGATGTACCTTCTTTTTTCCGGCACATCGTCATTTGTTGGTTGTCAATCTCGACTCCCGCCAAACCGAAACCGAGTGCGCATTTTTCCGAAGGATCGGATTCGAAATGGCGTAAACCCAAGAAAAAAAAAATGGCTTCTCAACCCATTCCCTCCCCGCGCTATTTATACCCGCATCGAACCTTGTTTACCTGCAAGGTCATGGACAAACAACGATATTTTTGAGCCATGTGGATGTTGCTTTTTCTCAACAAACTCGGATTTTATTTGCTTTTTAATGAATTTAAATTGAAGACTTGCCATGGGTCGGGGGGAAACTTCTAAAAGTAGTGAAATTGAATATAGTTATGACGGTTTCTAAAAGTTGGGATTTAGCTTGCGTAAAGTCGAAATGCAAATGTTGAATTTTAGCAAGTCCATTTTTAAGAGGGTGAGGGGCATTTACCTTCCTAGTTTTGAAAAATTAATATATTTACATGTAGTTAGGCTTGGTTTTTGTTGTTTTTTCACATAATTTGTACGGAATTTATTATCTCTCTTCGGGAAAAAAAAATTGGCATGGTGGGCCTGAATTTAAACAGCTAAAGATGTTTCAGTTTGAAACTGTGAACAAGACTTCTTTTGCTTCTGCAATAAAACTGTTCAATTGATTATTTAAGTTACCTCCCCTCCCCACTCCTAAGTAAATATGATAAGTAAAATCTTGTAGGTAGTAAAAGCATTTTGCAACCTAAGCCAAAATAAAAGTTATTATCAATTTAATTTTAGGGTCAACTTCAGCTTAGCTTTCAGCTTTCTTTTCCATAAAGTTCAAATTATAATGATGCATCCATTTTGTTCATACAATTTTAGAAATTCAAAACATCTTGTTAAAGTGGCCCATAATAGCAAAACATGTTTTATCCATATACATGATTATAAAAAAAGAAATAAGTAAAAGAAGAAAATTTATATGCCTTGCCCGTTTTGCGAAATTGAGTTCCGATTTCGAGTCTCACCATTCCAGACTTGGACTGTGGAAGTGCCGTTTCCGTTCTCTCAGTCTGTTATCAGCTGTAATAGGAAGTCTCCTCACTTGGGTAAACACTCTCTCCCCGTATTTTGGAAACGACCCCGATAAGCCGCTCTGGGACCTCGAATGGGGGACATATGAGACGGGGTGGACGCTGACTCATTCCTTGTTTATCTGACGCGGTCTGGATCCTTTCACTTGTGGAGCCGAGAACGAATGGGAGTATCATTTCGGGTCGTTGATGCCGAACAGAATGTTCTATCCTTGCGGAATTAAATGTAATAGACTATTGCAGTTGCCTCTCGGAAACTATTGGAATATTTTCCTTTGACCCTTAGCAAAATAAATCTTGGTTACAGGGGTGCCCCAAGCTCAATGGCGCAAATTCCTCCCCCCCCCCTTAAATTTTTCACAACCCTATTGTGCTTTTTATTTTTATCCTTCTTTTTTATTTTCTTTATTTTTTTTAATTATTATTTATTTTTTAAATGTTGTTTATTTTTTTTTAAATATTATTTTAAATATTTTTGTTTATTTTTTACATTTATTATTTTTTTTATATATTATTTATTTTCTAAAGTACGAATTATGCGAAGAATAGAATCGCTTTTTTTCTCTTCAGACATTCCAGGGACACACACACACACGAAAAATAAATAAATAAAAAAATAATAATAAAGGAATCATTCAAATTAAAAAAATTAATTAATGAATAATTTACATTGAAAAAAATCAGTAAATAATTTAATTTAAAAAATAAATTAATAAATAATTTAAACAAATAAGTTAGTTTCAAAAAATCTCCCCCAAAAATTGTGATGACGCAACTTGCGCCATAATCCCCCCCCCTGTGGGCACCCCTGCTTGGTTATGATATTGGTGTTATATGAAACAAAATCTCTAATTTTTAAAAGATTTATATCGTCACATTAAATAGTTCAATGCTATTGCAACACACTTTTTACTGAAAGAAACGTGAATGCATTTCAGTTTGAAATATTATAACCCTTATCATTTTTTTTTTAAATAAGGGTATGAATGCTTTTCGAACTTATACAGTTAATTACTTGACGGGTTTCCGAAATTAAAGTTTCAATTGAAGAAGCTTATTTTATTTTAAAGAAACATTAAACGATATTAACGAGCAGTTTTCCCAAAGAGTCCGGTTGATAAAAATGCAGAATGACCTTGGCAAATAAATAGCTAAAGTAAAATCCCGCTATATTAAACTCCAAGGGACAGCAAATATTGTACATCGTAGCTAGAATTTCGTTGTAACAAAATTCAAACGACTCAATTTCAATGAAAACGGGACTGAACATTTATTTTGTTGAACTGGATATTTCGTTGTAATAGTAGCTCCATTTATTTTGCAACCTAGTTTACAAAAATTTGTTTAAAAAAATATCACGAATGCGCCAATAAAAAATGATGTTGCTGTGGATTGTTTTTTCAAGCCACTCTATACACCGAAAACTTTCATACTATCCTATTGGAATGCTCTCGCCATGAAACCTTAAAATATCATCCATTGAACTAACCGAAGACAGTTCGAGAAATAAATTTTTGCGACAGAGCAACTTTGACAGCCACTTGAATTAACAACTCGCAGTTAAATGTATTTTCGCTTATGTTTTGAACTCTGTAGTAACTTGATGGGAAAACAACCGCAGCGCTCGGAAAGGTTGTTTACCTTGCCGTAATACTGCGCAGGCAGTGAAACTAGTTTTACAGAAATTTTTATTTTTCCAGGGAGCTCGATGTATAAAATGGATCTTGACGTTGTTATTAGACCCAGAGTTTGTGCTCTTTTGCCCAAAAAAAAAAAAAAAAAAAAAAAAAAAAAAAAAAAAATCGACGTTCCAAGAAGGATACAGGAGGACTCTTTTGAATTTAGGATAGGGAATTCTCTAAAATTTTGTAGGATGCTAGGTGTGGTTACTGTAACGCAGTAGCTTGGCGAATTGTAGCTAAATGACAGTTAGCACATTTTACATTTTGGCGGAGCTTATAATGCAATTAAATGACTTTGTAAATTTGCTGGATAATTTTTATTCTAATGAAATTTTTTGTGCTTTTTTATGGCTTAATTAATTTGTTTGGCTCATTTATTATATTTCGATGGAACTTTTGTAATGTCTGTGGAGTCGAGCGAACCACGTTGCCGTAACTCTGTTCAGAAAGAGAGAGTTTGAGCGGAGGAAATAATGCTGGTAACTGGGGGGGGGGGGGGGGGGACTATCGCGGGCTGGTTGTTTACCTTGCCTTAATACTGCGCAGGCAGTGAAACTAGATTTACAGAATTTATTTTTACTCAGCTGACTGTCAATATTGTTCACCCAGTTCGTAATTTTTTCTCCCTCCCCCCTAGAGCTTTTCAGGATGCTAAGCGACAAAAATTGTTGTTGCTAGAAAGAAATCGGGTTTACGAAAACTGGTCGCTTGGTGATATTGAGAATAAGTCACGAAGTTAGCATAATATTTTACATTTTAATGGAACTTTTAATGTAATTTACTGGCTTTTAAAATTAATTCTGGGGATTATTTAAAATTTTCTTGTTTTTTATGGCCGAATTAATTTGCTTGGAACTTTTGAAATATTTGTGGAGCCAATACACTACCAGGTTACCTGAACACTGTCAAGTGCTTAAGCGAAGTAAATGACAATATTTTTTGACGGGGAAATATTGTGACAGTACTAAGCATTATTTTGTGTTTATAACGAACTCATATGTGTTTTCGCATTCGGAACATTATTTTTGGGAGCATGTGTTTGCAGAAGGTTACGTGATAACTGCTTATTTGACGATGTCACTTTTCTGCTTCACATTTTATCACATGTTTGCAGAAAATATGTAGTCGAAAGAAATGAATCAAAAAGACCAGTTCCAGATACCCCAATCAAATAAAACAGGCTCATCAGGTTAAATTAAAAGTGCCATTAAAATGAGGAAAAAAAAGCCAAATAAATTTATTTGGTAGTTAAAAATCAATAAGTTTCGTACAAATGTAAAATAATCCCTAAGTTATTGAAACAATATTAAAAGTTTTTAAAAAATATTTAAAAAAATTCTCCAACTAAAATAAACAACCTTAAAAGCTCCAGTAAAATGTAAAATAATCTGCCAAATAAATATATCAAGTTGTATTACAATATAAAACGTTCCGCTAAAATGTAAAATTAAAACATAATGAGCAAAAATGTTGGCAATAAAATTGATATTTTTTGTTCCTGTCTTGTAGAATTTAAACAAGACATTTTCCAATTAATTTTGCTCTCACGTTTTTTCCTCATGCAGTACAAGTTAAAATGACACCTTTATAAAATACCTTTTTGACACGATTAAAGTTACATAAAAGTGTTTACTTGCTTGCAATTCGAAAGAAAGAAATAAAAAGATCAATTAATCTTGTGGCTTTGAAGTGAAGAAGAAAATCCTTTAGCTATTAGTCGACCTCTAAAGAGCGTCGAAGCCTCGTAAAAGCAAGATAGTGAAACAAACATCGTCGTAAAATAATTTGTCACAATTAAAATTGAATATTTTATTGACTGATGCGTCATGGTCCAAGGCTGAAATTGAACTCCTTCCATTGGAGGAATTCGGCCTTGGGTATAGGATTCTAATCGTGTGTCAAACTTGGATTGAATTTGACACCACGTGCATTCATGTCATATCATGTGTCACATGCAGAAGGCGACAAACAATAAAAGATTTGGAGCCAAGAAAAGCTTTCACGAAAATTTTTAGAAAAAATTCAGTGTAAGATGGCCTATCGCACATAATTGAAAGAAAAAATAACTTTTCCATGAAAAAAAATTAAAAAGTAAAGCATAAAAATAAAAAAGTTCGAAAGCTAAATTTCCTCTAAAAACATAAGTTTACGTATAAGTCCGATATTAATAATGTATTGGTGATTGAAAAAATCTTTTTTACTAGTGTAAATGTTATTTTACTTGAAAAATATTAATTTATACTTGGAAATTCGAAAACTTAAAAGAAAATATACTACATCAAAATTTTTATTTGTAATGTTTTTGCATCTTTTTTCCCCTCTCTTTCTGAGAAAACCAGTAACCAAGGCATTTTTTTAGTCGCCATGACTAATCGGACCCTGTAAAATCAACACATCACCTGTTAATACCAAAATATATTCTTGATGAATTAGTTTTTAAAATTATTTGTTGTAATAATTTAATTTGTTATTACTGCATAGATGCATTTTTTTTTCTTCCTTGCTTTGCCAAAGAAAATAGATGCAAGCATTTCTAAAAGTCATATTCGTCGGGAAGGTTAGAACTGATCTTTCACACATTTTTTTTTTTTTTTTTAAGTAAAAACGGAGCATTTCAGTATGTGTGGGGACAACGGGATATAATACATGAAACCGGTGGTGTCCCATTGAAAACGGTAAGCATGGTCATTTCAGTCGGACAGTTTCTGAGAGACAGTATATTGCTGTCAAATTTGTGCTGGCTCTTTCGTTAAGTGGAGAAAACTTGCCGAGACGTTCTATAAATTTGTTTCGAACGAAGCACGACACACTTAATTGTGTGCCAAGCTGTTTTGCATATCCTTGGTAAACATTTTGTTTTGGATCGTTTGTGACTTTTCACCTTCTGGCGTGCGAGAGGGGAGTGGGAAGCGGACGACTTCCCAGTCGAACTCGCAAATTGCGTACTTGAGACGACTGCGTCTATCCTCCCGGCGCGGCGGGCGAAAATAATTCCTCATCTATTTATTTGTGACGCATATGAGCGCGCGCGACGTTCGAAAGGGGTCCCCCACGCCCCCTCTGGCGCCGCCTTCCCATTGGTCGAGGAGGCGCTGTGCCCCCCACGTGACGTGTGGGTGGCATCGGGAGGAAAAGTTCATCGGGGGAAGAGAGATGTGTTTCTTGTCAGTACTTCCACGAACTTTAGAGGGGAAGGTTGGTGAATGCGATATTAGTTAGAATTTTTTGAAATTAGGAATTATCTACCTGTTAAATGGTGAGTGGAATTTGTTGTGGTTTATGTTTGAAAATTCTTGCGTGTCTTTTTTTTTTTTAATTTATTTAATGTTTTTAAAAGCCATACTTTTCTGTTTCTTATTCTTAGATTTTTCTCTTTTTTTTTTTTTTTTTTAATTTTCTTCGCATAAAGGGTTGTTCTAATATATTTGAAGAATTTAGATATAAAGATATTCTCTCTAAAATTTAAAGTTTTTCAATTTCGAATTACTTTTTCTCTTCTTCGCAAAGCAGTTAGTTAACTAGGGTATATGTGTGAATGAAGTACTTTTGTGCATTGGTAATAAGCAGAAATATTGATACTTTTTTTTGTATCTAACTTTTTTTTTTTTTGAAATTTGTTGGAGAAGGTGCTGCTAACCATTTAAAGGATCAATTCCTTTTTTTTTTCTAAAGATAACATGTAAGATGACTGAGGAAAATGAGAGATGCAAACTATATTTTGTTTACACTTGTAACGTGTTAGTTTTTTATTTAAAGAAGTAAGAAAACATTAAAATTTAATACTATCGACGCCGCTTAAATGAATACTTTCCTAAGCGGGGGATCTTTAACATTGCGTCTATGGCACTGGAATATTCGGTTCCTTATGTTTTATTCCGAAAGCGCGGTATATCCGTTACCCGCTTAAGCGGGTCAGACAGTATTTTTTTTTTTTTTTTTTTTTCCTTTTCAACGACATTAAATTTTTATTTAAAATAAAGCACGCGAAAATACGCTTGCCTAAATTTTTGAGGCATATTTACAATTTTCAATATATTTGATAAACGTTTGTACAAGCATTAAAAACCTTTTGCAGTCGGTGTATGTTCGCTTCCAAATTAAACTACATCTTTCGGTTGAAGGAAAATCCCAATTCGTTAAATGCATCCAAAAATTTATTACTTTTCATTTCTACTGTACGTTTTCAAACATTGAGAAACTTTGACTCCTTCCCTGTCGCTCCCGTCAAAAGCACGGGTTAAGCTTTTGTCTACTATTTCTTGTGTCTGTGATATTTCCGGGTTAGAGCGTACTAAGTTCAAGCTAAAAAAGTGTCCAAAGATCAGAAATAAATGCCTATATTGTACAAACCCGTTTGTTCATATAGTTTTCTGTAATTTTAAAAAAAATGACATTCGTATAACATTTTTCTTGAAAATAATAAATTTTTATGAAGATATTGAAGATTAAAAATAAATTGAACCAGGTATCAGCTTATAAGCCATTTCACTGTTCTCATATTGCGGAATATATTTTTTAGACGTGTTAAGAGACAATCCGAAAAGTTTTTGAAATTCCGCAGTAACAATGAAGCATTGTATTATTATCGAAGCATTTTTGTAATTTGAACGATACGTTAGCTTCATCGCAGCTGAACTGACTTCAGCACACTGAAAATTTTATTTCAGATAATTTGCCATCTTTTTTTAACCTGCCGTCTTAAATTAAAAAAAAAAATAAATAAAATAAATAAAAAAACACGAAAAAGGGAACTTCATGTGACCTTCTCGCTCCGATAATTTACACCTCTTTATAAGGGAGCGTCCACAAATTATGTAATTTTTCGATGAGGAGTGAAAGTGTGAGTTTGTAAGAAGGGAATGGAAGAGGTTGATTAAAAGTGTGACATCACATGTTCTTGAAATAAAAAATATGCTTGCAGACAACGGGGGAGGGGTTGAAGGTGATAAGGGGGGAGTCAAATTTGTTTTTAAAAGAAGTGACATAATTTATAGGCAGCCCCCTTACGACGGTGAAGAAAGGCCCTTCCTGTTCTGAAACTGTATCGTCACGAGTTGAAGGCATCCAATGAACCTATTAAATCGGAGAAAACCGCCAAGACACAAGGTCAAGTTTTTTGATACACTACCGATTATAGAGCCACAGTAGGGGTGCGACATCGATGGCAAAACACCGATATTTCAAAACATCGATATGTTTTGAAATATCGGTGAGATATTTCAAAACATATCATCAAATCATCGGCTGAGCCGAGATTCTTTCAGATGAGAGGGCGGGGCACCTAATAAATGTTTCGAATTTCTGATAATGCTAATTTTATATGACAAAAATAATTTCGTTTTTTTTTTTTTTTTTTTTTTTTTTTAGTTATGATTATTGTTAAGAAGTAAAGCGTTTTGATGAAAATGGAAATTGATGAAATTGAAATTTGAAAAATTGTTTTTACTGAAGAAGATGTTCCTTAAATAAGTGCATGCTAAAATTTTTGAAAATTTGAGCTTTAATAACATTAATTTTGCCATTTACTTTACTATGTTCCTAATACTATTGGGTTTCAATCACACATTTGTTGAAATTTATTTAACAGAATTAAATGAATGAACTAGCATTAATTGCTGTTTCTGAAACATATTTAGAATAAATCTCATCAAAATTGAATTTTTTATAAGATGACCATACACACGCCACACACAGTAAAAGGGAGATATTAAAAAAAAGAAGGAATTCACTTCTTTTAATTGTGCCCCATACCTAATTTTCTTTTCAAAACAAATCTCATGTCTTGATTTCAGCAAGAAAGGAAAAATAAATAAACGATTTTAGCTTAATGTTTTAAAAATGTGCTTGGGAAATTTCGGAGGGGGCTGCAGCCCTATCAGCCCACCCTCTGAGTACCCCACTGACTAGTTCCACCGTTTGCATGTATTCGGCAATCGTTTTTGCCTTCTGCTGAAAAGTTACGAAATTGGACTTACGTCAGTCTGGTTCTGAGGTACAGACCCAAGTAGCATCAACTCATCGGATTTTGCTCGGCCGATCAACAAACTCCTCGTAAACTGATCCTGTAACGCACGATGACATCGTTCCGATCAGTATCCGAGCACTGTTTTCGATGAGCTACTTTTCATCGGAAAGCGATATCTTTCCGATCAACTTTCCCGATGAAAATAAGATAAGCTATATTCCATCGGAAAACGATATCCTTCCGATCAACTTTCCCGATGAAATTCCTCGGCACGGGACTGTTCTGCTCGTAAATTGCTCCAAATCTCATCGTATTCTCATCGGATTTTGCTGCTCGGATTCTGCTCAGCCGATGAGACATATTGGATCATCGGCCGATGAGAATTTCATCGGGTTTCGATGAATGGCCGATCATCGGCCGATGAGATGATGCTGCTAGGGGAACTATCAATGAGTTTTTCTCTCATTTGCTAGTACATCATTGACTACAATAACTTGCACTGCATTCTTACAGGTTACTTAGTGTGCTGATAGATTTACCGACTCCTGGATACTTTTTTATGAAAGCCATCGAGTTGGATTATTGCCAACCTTGCCGGGAGAAAATATTCAAAATGAAATCGGATTGTCATTCATTTGGACATCAAATTATACATTTGAAATTCGTTTGATAAAATCATGTAAAAGTCTATTCTTAACCATTTTAATGTCAAACTCTAGCTCTGCCCAGGGGAAAATTGTTGCTACTGGAGTCCGCTTAAGTTGATTAAGTTGTAAATAAAACTTTTATGTAAATGTCGGTTTTTGCAGAGTTTATCACTTGAATGTATTACACAGATAGAAGTACTTTTTTGTAAAGACTAAGTTGTTACATTTTTCGTAAGAAACTATATCTTTTGAATGCAACATTAATGGAAATAAAATCAGAAATGTTTTAAAATATTTTTTTAAATATATTTTTAATTACAGCATGAAGAAGTTCATTAGAAAAATAATATTAAGTTTGATTTTAAAAAAGAAAGAAAAAAAAAAACAACTATCAAAAATCCCTGAAAATTTTTTTAAACCGCTGATAGTTTTTACTTAATTTTAAAAACGGCAGCAAGTTAAAAGCAAATAAAAATGTTTATAAAAAGAAAGAAAAACTAAATAATCAAATTTTTGCAAGTGATAATTCTTTCTTCTCAACAACTGATTGTTGGTATTTAATTCTTAAACCGATTATGTTCATAAAATCAAGAAATTGCAGAGTAAAGGAGATTTTTTGAACTGGGAGAATTTTAAGAAAAATAGTGCTATAAAATTATTTGTTTCTATTGAAAAATATAAATGTTCTTGCCGGAAAATGAAAATTATTTCCATACTTGTGTGAACCAAAAATTTCTTGGCTAAGCGATATTGGATTTCTCACAATCAATTTTCTTTGTCCTTTTGCATACATGATTTGTACTTTTCATTAACCTAAATAAAAGCTGTAACTTTAAAATTTGCCTATTTATGGAGAAGTTTGAAGATAACAACTTCAAATCAATATACAGCGTATTTTTGTAATTTTTTTTTCTGTGGAGCTGACTTTCCGCTTATATTTTCAGGAGAAGAAAGAGGAAACAGCCCTAGCGAATGAAGTGAAACCTCCCGAGGAAAACGGGGAAGCTAAAAAAGCAGAAACAGACAGCGCAACTTCAAACGATGCTCCAACTGACATTGTCCAAGACAGTCCAGGAGCCGAATCGCAAAATGTTGCTGTGATTTCTGAAGTGCAGTCTCCGTCTACTCAAGCATCTCCGATCAACGAAGATGTCAAGCAACCAGAGGAACAGAAAGCGGATTCTTCAGCCGCCGTCACCGAGGCCAAGATCGAAACTCCAGCCTCAGAAAGCTCTACGCAACAAACAGAAGTTCCAGTCACTGAGCAGTGCTCAAAACCATCTGAAGAAACGCCCGTAGCTGAGGTCAAAGCTGAAACGCCCGTAGCCGAAGTTAAAGTAGAAACACCTGCTGCAGAAGTTAAAGCAGCGACGCCTGTAGAAACTCCCGTAGAAGCACCAAAAGTAGAAGCTCCAGTTGAATCCCCAAAAGTAGAAACCCCCGTTGAAGCGCCAAAAGCTGAGACACCCGTAGAAGCACCCAAAGCAGAAACGCCTGTTGAACCACCAAAAGTAGAGACACCTGTAGAGTCTCCAAAAACAGAAGCTCCTGTGGAGCCTTCACCAGCAGAGTCAACGCCAGAACAACCGAAAGCAGAAACACCTGTTGAAGAAGCCAAAGTTGAGGCTGTTGTAGAAGCGCCAAAAGTGGAAACGCCTGTAGAAGAACAGAAAGCAGAAACGCCAGTGGAAGAACAGAAAGTAGAAACGCCGGCAGAAGAACAGAAAACAGAAACGCCGGCAGAAGAAAAGGCTGTAACACCTGTAGAAGAAACCAAAGTCGAGACCCCCGTCGAAGAAGCAAAGGTTGAGACCTCTGTTGAAGAAGCAAAAGTTGAGACCCCTGTAGAAGAGGCTAAGGTTGAGACCCCTGTTGAGGAAGCTAAGGTTGAAGCTGCTCCCGTAGAAGAGGCCAAAGTTGAAACCCCTGTAGAAGAGGCGAAGGTTGAGACCCCCGTAGAAGAGACCAAAGTTGAAACCCCTGTCGAAGAGGCTAAAGTTGAGACTCCTGTTGAGGAAGCCAAGGTTGAAACTCCAGTAGAAGCTAAGGTTGAGACCCCCGTAGAGGAAGCTAAGGTTGAAACTCCTGTTGAAGAACCTAAGCAACCAAGCCCAACGGAGGAAATCAAACCTGATGCCCCCGTTGTTGCGGAAATCCATACAAACGGCACAAATGGAACAAATGGTATCGAAGAAAATGGAACTGAAGTCATTCAAAAAGAAGTAAGTGTTTTTGCCATTGAATATATCCCTTCTCTCCCGCCACCAGCTCTTGTTTTCCTATGAAAAAATGTTTCCAGTATTGTGCGTTTAACCCTTTTTAAGGCGGTGGTAAATATCTTACCACCACGCTAGAACCTTAAACGCACAAAAGTTTTATGTACAACATGTAATGTTCCTTTGTGAGCTGCTCCATGTTTCATGTTGTTCCATCAGACAAACTAAAAGTATTTTTGGTGATTTACATTGTATTTAGTTTTTCTGTCACTTATTTTATGCGTAACTAAAAAATGCGTAATTTGAAATAACTAATGACGAATAGTTTTACAAGGAATGCACATTTACTTGTGAAATTATTCGTATTTTACATCTATTCTTTTGAATAAATCAGTGAAATGTCATTGCTTGTAATGGACGGCGGTTAATTTTACTCACCCCTCTTAACAACAGAAGCCACAACAACAAAATTAAAAAAAATACACTTTTTGGTTATAAATGAGCCTCATTTTTCTAATTATAATGCAAAATGTGAACTTTGGAGAAAAACGGATTGTGCCCGTTAAAGGGTTAAAATATCTTATAAAAATTGCCAATGCGATAGATACGCCGCGACGTATACAATGTTTATTTATTTACTTGTTCCATATTTTCTCTAACGTTTCACCGCATTTTACAAAAGATGCAGTCGACTCTCGACAACGCGAAGGGGTTGGCTAAAGGCTTCGAGTTACTGGTAGTTCGAGTTACAGGAAGTTCTAGCAGCCTTCTCAAGAGTCTTAGAACTCTATGAAAACTTGGAGTTAAAGGACTGTCCGAGTTATTAAGGCTTCGAATTATCGAGTCTCAGCTGTATACTATTTCAAAAAGAAGGAAAACAAAATGTAATGAACATGTTTCAAAAATGATCGAAAATAAGTCCAGTTTTCAATTTTGTGTATCAAAAGGCTTTATTTTTGGAATTCTGAACTAATCGGTTAAATCTGTTCTTGAGGGTTTGGAAGACTAAAAGTAAAAAATAATTATTTATTATTTTTTAGACACCTTCAGATTATTTAACCTGTTTTTGTCACATTCCAACTTTCTTTACTGTTACAAAGGCATTGACCAGGCCTGGGTAATGAAACCCATTTACCTGACATGTGACATGATTTTCTTAACTCTTAATTCTGCTCTAAAATTTGTTTACTTTGGGTGCGTCGCGTACGGTAGAATTTTTCTTTCTGTAATAAATATTACAATGCAGCGCTCAAGACCGGTGCCGCACATACAGCATTTTTTTTCTTTCTCTAATAAATATTACAATACGGCACTTACGATGAGTGCGGCGCACACTCTCAAAAGTACGGCACTCTGTTCATGTGGTTCTTTGGTAAGCCTCAGAATAACAGCGAAAGAAACCAACTGTTGCTCTGAGACGACGATAGATCTTGTCTAAAACTGATCGCTAAAGTCGACCCAATGACACCGTCTATCATGAATTATTTTATAACGATTGATTTTTTTTTTTTTTTTTGATTTTATACGTTGTAGTGAAATGTGAAAGGGGGGGGGGATATTTTTGGCAACGCACGTTTCGCCTGACCTATTTCAGGCACTTTTAGATCACAGTTAAACAAAAAGAGAAGACTATTCTTAAAAGTTGTCTGTGAACATTGATCTTAATTTTCAGTGACTGGGCACGAATTTCATTATTGATAATGGTTTCTGATGACTTATATAATTTTATCTTGAGAGGACATCTGATTTCTGCATTCTGAAGCACTGAACTCCATAATAAGCTAATTTTCAAAAATGTCCTCTTTTTTTTGCATTCGAATTGCATGCAACAATTGGATGCTTCCTCAAAACCCAAGAATGTAAACCAGTGAAGAGTAGTGTCTTCAGACCTTGATAGTATAGAGATGAACTGCTGTTTGTGGTTCCAAAAGATTATTCTCTTAGTAAATTTCTTAGAGTTTATTTCTGTTGTTTCTTTTTCTTATAGTTTTTGTTTTCATTTTAGCAGCAGCCAGACGTCATAATGAACGGACAGGAGAATGGAGTGGGCGAAGTCCCGACCCTCATCGCCTGGAAGAACGGCGGCGAGCAGGTCGCTGTTTCGGGAGATTTCAACGAATGGGAAGACAACTGCATGCTTAACAAGCAGTAAGTGCGAGTGCTTTTCTTTTTCTGCCCCCCCCCCTACTTTTTTCCTATTATTCACCTTCATCTTTGCAAAATGACTCCACAACTTTGTTTTATTTTTATTTATTTCTTTTTACTTCCTTTTACGTAGTAAAGGAAGTATTGTGATCGCGAAAAAAAAAATCACTCAAATTTGAGTCTAAATTTTGATTTTGCTCACCCCCGAATGAATGTTCCGTAGTTTTTTCGACCTGTCAGCACGTGCAAATGTACCTACCAACATATAAGCAGCCGAAAAATCCTTTTCAACCACCCCCGAGTTAATTACGACGAGTTTTCACGTGACGTCTGTATGTACGTGTGTGCGTATGTATGTATGTGGGTCGCATAACTCAAAAACTATATGACGTAGCAGCTTCTAGCTTGGTATGTAGGCTCTGAGGATGGTCTAGTTGGGCACCTCCCCTTGTGGTTGCATTCGAACGTTCCCAAGGGGGTGTTTTACCCCTTTTTTGGGGTAAATCAGTGTTAATTTCAATGCAGACTCAAGTGATATGAATTGGCGCGACCACTTGGCGATATGTCGCCAAGCTTTTGATCACTAAGTGCTTGACGCCAACTTGGCAACATATCGCCAAGTTGGCGACAAATTTGGCGAAAAAATTATTTTTTGAATTTGGGTTCAACTTGGTGCTATTGGCGATATTTTGCGAAAAATTCACTGAATGATATTAAAATCAGCAATATTTAGAAAATTAACCATTGTAAAATATTTTTTACATTGTTTCGTGGCAGATTAGGGGAGTAAATATTTGAATTGTTACCTTGCTCACTCCAAGCACTTTTTTTAACACTTTAAGCAACTACTGAGAAATTTACACGTAAAAGGAAGTAGTGTGGGGTCCATACCAGATTTTTTATTTTTTTTAATTATTATTACTTTTTTGTTTGAGCAATCGCGGGTAAAATCCTACTTTAGGGTCCGGGTTTGGCGATTTTTTTCAGACTGTAGCTTAATAATGTAGTAGGGTTGCAATCATTTAGCTTAAAATCGCCAAACAATCCAATCATCCAATAATAATTCTGTGGTTGCCAGATTTAATAATTTATCGCCGGACTTTAAACTAGGATTCATCCCAATCGCGATCGCCTATTGATTTTATTTGGCGTTTGGTAAAATATGTCGTTTATATAAGATCCTAAGGCAATATATTTATGGATGATTATTCTTTAGAACATAGCTAACTTCTGAATTTCATTTGCTAAAGGTTTTTTTAAAAATTAACTTCAGATGTTTTACATCTTCATTTTATGCCCGCTTCAATCACTTTTTTTTACATTTTAATATTACAATTTTTTTTTAATGAATTTGTAATTTAAAATTTCAACTATGCACATTTTTTATTGCATGGATTTTTTATTTTTTGATTTCTTCATATTTTATAGTAAATCTTTTAAAATACTACAATTTATAAGCTCTTGTGTAATATTTTATGAGAATAAAAAAAATCTGTGATTGATTGAAATTTATGCAATTTTAAGTAGGAATAAATATTTGTACTGAAATTTAGCATCTGCTTTTGGTTTATCATATTTCATATCATTTCCTAAACACATAACAACTTGCTGATGATCCATTAATATTAACTCAAAATTATTAAGTTCTTGAAACTGTACCTGAATGTTGACTTTCCCTGCTATGCGCTATTGTGTGTGACATTGCAGGAAATTTAAGCGATCGCCAAGTTAATATAATTTTGGCGACTTACTTTGAGCGCAAATTTGGCGAGATATCGCCAAATGTCGCCAAGGTTATCGACATTTAGAACCCATCATGTAATTAGTATTTTCAACCTTATTATGAATCCATACCCTTGTTTGCTTTTTTGAATGTAATGGAATATTTTTGAATAAAAAAATTGTGGAATGTACTGGAAACTTTTAGATGCATCTTTTACGGGTATAAGAAGCCAGTTAATAAATGCTTATCTAGTCAAGTCGTGTTTGACAGTGAGCTGTGATTTTGGCTTCGTGTTTTTGTGTATTTAGATGTAAATATGTGTTTGTGGTTAAGTTTATGGTGTTTTATCATACTTGCTGAATCGTTATGGGTTGAACTTTTAATTATTATCTGTTGTAAAGTCAGTAGGGTTTGATTTGATTTTACTGTACACTAATTTCTGTAGCTTGAAAAGTATTTAAGCAGCTAACTGTGCTTAAAAGTCGGTCCTGGGTTGGTGTTTGTAAGTTGCTTTTCTATGTTATATTGTAAATATGCTTGTTTTAAGTCAGTTTTTGAGAATAGAATAAACAAATATATTTTAAAGATGCAACTTTTTTCTGTCACTACTACACCTGAAAAGAACTGTGTTGAAACTAGTTATCTGAACACCATGGATGTTTTAGCGATTGTTAATTACTTTTTATTATTATTACTGTCTGACCATGGATGAGATGGAAAGGCTAATATCGGGTTTACAAGGAGAAACGGATCCATCTATTAGTTTTTAGGGGTGCCAGCTTTTTGCTGATGTGTGTTAGTCTTTTAATACAGTGAAACACATTTGACTAATTTTTATTTTCCCTCCTTATTCAGATAGACTCATCCCAACTGGACAGTTGCTAATTTTATTGCAATCGTTGACAGACTATATTTGTAAATAAATTTCTTGAGTTTTTACTGGAGTTGCATCGTTACTGAAAAAGAATTTGAAGTTGTGATGGACTCATAACAATTTTAGCTCCCAACGAGGAGCCTCTTCAGGGCTTTCTCTTAGTAATTTATGACCTTTGTCACTTCTACCTAACGGATATTTGATTTCAATTTATCTGGTGATAACTCTGAATAGTATTAAACCAAATTACAGTACTCCCCATACCCCAAGGCTCCCTCTGTATAAAAAAAAAAACAAAATCTTAAGTTTCCTAATAGTAAAAGTTCTTTCACCATTTAAATAATAATAATAATAATAATAAAATATTACAACAAAATTCTTTCAGTAGCCAAGGCAAAATTTCATCATGTTGCAAAATTGTGAAACTTTCACAAGCGTCTAAGAAGTTGATATAATTTAATATTTATTGCCAAATATTTGGTTGGATATTTTTCCATTGTTATTGATAGTCTACCTTACACTAGAGCCTCTATATAGACCTGCTGACACATTAAGATTAAGTTTCGTCACTTTGGATCCAATTCCTTAACTTTTACTTTCAAATTTTCATTGTTGCAGAGTAGGGTTACCAGAAAAAAGTTTTGGCACATTGCTAAGCTTTGCCAAATCCAAGTGTCACTAGTAATTGCTCACAGTGAAAAACTACCAAAACGCGATTACTGGCCAGAAAAGACAACCACTCAAACACACAAACCCGCGCTGGATCCAAAGTGGTGAAACTTAATCTTGATGCGCCGTCTCGTCTATATAGGGGCCTTACCTTACACTGAATGATGAAAATAGGACTCTAATGCATTTTTTTTTTCAGGGATGGCATCTTTTCCACTAAACTAAAGTTGTCCAAGGGTACACATCACATGAAATTTTTAGTTGACGGAAACTGGACTGTTGATGATAGTCAGGTAACTCAAATTGTTTATTTTTTCTCTCTCTCTCTTTCAGTTGGCTGTAAAATACGTTAATAGTGTGTTTTAACAAACAACTCTTAACACTTTTGATGAAAGATTTTTTTTTTTTGCTATTAATTTGAAATGAGTTTGAGAAGTTCCCTCCGACATTTCTCAGATCTTCATCTTGAAAGAACTTAAGACCCTGCTGAAGATTCAAATTTTTGTGAAAGTTGAGAAATCTTATTTTTTTAAAAAAAAACAGAAATGCGTAAAGTTTCCAATCTTATTGTATTTCCAAAAGAAAAGTATGAACATTTATAGTTGGAGCAAAAACCTAACCTGTAAGCATTCTAAAAGCTATGCAGATCCTAATCACAGCATTACAGCAGTGCCAGATTAAGTTTGCCCCAACTACGAAAATGAAATAGAGGATTGTAAAGGCAAAAGGAAATAGTTAAATAACTTGCTGTTTTCCAAATAAACAAATCGGAAATGTGGTCTGAAAATTAGAGTACATAAGGAAAGAATAACGTATTTTGTTTTTAAACTTGCATTTAAACTTTATTTTTCATTTTTGGCCGTAAATTTATATCATAAACAGTAAAAGTATTTTTACTTGGGACGCTCAGAGTACCAAATTTTGCCGAATATGATACATTTGGTTGAAATTCTAATCAAATATTCTGCCAAATTCCGAATAGGCAGTTGAATTCCCATAAAAATACTTTAGAAGCAGCATTGATGGTAGTGAACATTGTTTTTTAAAAATGGCATGTTTATGAATCAAATAGTAATAGTTCAGCCATTCTGAATTTTCAGGTTGCTATCTTCCCTGCCTATTCATCATTTACCATTATTAAACTTTTATTACTGTGATTAATTTAATTTGTTTATTGAACATTTCATATGGCGTAAAATGTCAAAATTAAAATACAATATTGCATATCCAAGTGTTTCCTTTTTTTACTAGTCACCTTTTAAATAGGATATATTTTTTTCTTTTAAATTTGCATATTTTATTTTTTAAATATAGCAGTTGATTGGTTTTATAAATTTATAAGTACTAAAATTTATATCATTTTTTTGTTTGTTTCTGCTTACTTTTTTATATTTAGATAAGTTCAAAACTGTTTAGAAAGAACATGATTCCTAAGAGCAGCGGCCATTGTGTACTGAATATTCAGTGCATCCTAATTTTTTACCCCTTGACATACAAGGACATCTTGTATATTAGAATTTGTAATGGTAAATGAAATAAATATCTAGAAAACTTATCAATCTAACTACAATGTCGTGGAAGAACACAATTATTATTTTCTTTGAGGGCATTAAAGTTATTGCAATTTTTTGTTACTGACAACTGTGCCTTTTTTTTTTCATAATTTGCAAAGTAACTAATTTAATGTTTTTTTCCTGCAGCCCACTGTGGAACTGGACGGCCACGGCCAAGTGAATGTGCTGACCGTTCAAGCCGAATAAAGATGCTTTGCGGGTGTAAATTTATCGCAGAACTGAAATTGGCCAACTGACTAGAACAGTTCATCTCTTATATGTTACTCTTATTCGGAAAATTTTCACTCGCTAAGGGAGGCCATGAATTAAAAAAAAGTTCCCACTAGACCTCCGACAGCGAGAAATTTTCTGAGCGGACTTACGGTTGTGATCTCGTGAGACGAGATTCCTCTTCCACAAGGACTCCATCACAACCCCGAGGGCAGTTTGTGGCACACCGAATAGAAAATGGTTTTCCTTAAAATGTTATTGTAGTGTTGTGTAGCTCTATATAGGATGTGCATGTGCTAGTTTGTATCGGAATCGTTTCCATTTTCATCAACCGAAAGAGAACAAATTCAAGGACTCGCCACGGCATCATTGAAGGTTAGGAGGAAAGGTACTTTGGTGCGATGGATTTAGAACAGATGGACTTTTTAAGCTTTAATTTTGAAGTCATTATTAATGTTTTAACTACTTATTGTATAAAGTTTATCAAGAAATGGAAAAAATGTATACCCTAGCATCACAAATATTGTAACAATATCTGTAAAACATCTGCTGCAATATTGGTCGATGTTTTATAGAGGTTGACACAAACTGGTGTGTTGCTAAGGTAGCAAAAAAGCCATGTAATTATTTTTCAATTTGGTATTCATACTGTTGGAATTTTCGCACTTGTGGCTTTATAGTTGATGACTATGTTAAAAAACCAATTATCAGGTAATCTAAGGATTGTGATACCTAAGTTTGAAAAATCAAATTACACTCAAATGGGATGGTGGAAGCGTCACAATTTTACCAATTTTTCTCAAGAAGCCAATGTTTTAACTCTTTTATGAAAAGTTGCCAAACATTTACACTAACTTTTATACTTTTAAATAGTTTGTACAACGTCTGTGTCAAATCAATAAGTATTAAATGAGTTTGAAAATTTCCTTATGTCTGGCTCTTTTAACCAGTGTTTACAAATAGGTAGTGCCTTTTCTAGAAAAAAAACTATGTGCTACTTCTTTCGAGACATCTTTAAAATCTTTTTATGACATATTGCAAATGTTGGGTGCTGAATTTCATATCATGTTTATATTTTAAATAATTTTCCCCCAAAATTTTTATTCAATGCATTTTAAGTGGAAAATGTTTCAGTTCTAGTCAAAAATGAAAATAAAAAATATCATAGTCTGTTATGGAAATAACTAAATTGGAGTATACTGTTTTGAAATTGAGTTGATAACATTTTCTATGGAAATTTCTATTCCTTAACTATTATGTCCCATCATGTTAACATTTTGTACTGCAAACTGCTTTTTCAAATAAACTTTTCTAAGGACCATTTGTTGTGTCGATTATTTCGTAATTCTAAACCAGACTGGTACATTTCAATTTGAAATAAATATTTTGAATTTGGACAGTTTGTGTGAAGAAAACATTCAACATATTAGTCCTTTCTATTTGCCGTAAAAGGGAACTTTCCGAATACCTTCACCCCAGAATTCCCAATAGTCTCTCAAAATTTCATCAAAACAACGAAATTTTGTAAGGTTTGTCAAGGGAACACATTCTGAAAAAATTGTGCCATATAGAGATTTAACAACCTCCACGACCTTTTAATTTCCTGTAAAGTTCAAAACAATTCGCCAAATAAATCAAAAAAACATTAAGGTAAGTTAGTGACGGGGGATTTTAATTACTCAAATTTTAACAGGGGATTTTAATTACTCAAATTTAGCCAATTTTCAACGCTTAACTCAATACGTAAATTTAAACAACTATGTAACTTCAGGGACGAAAGAGTAGTTTGTCTAGAAAATGAACCTAGTGTTTCAGTTTTGCGTATAGAGTTAAGCCTTGAAAATTGATAATTTTTATATCTGTAGGTCAGAACCAGAACGACGCAAGTCCAAAAATGGTGATTTTTACTTTATTACTGCATTGTATATAGAATCTTACTCCGCATCGACCCACGAGAATGTTATTCTATAAAAGAAATTAATTCACATTTATTCAGCAGCGTTAAAAGAGCACGAGTACCATCCTCAGCAGCATGCAATCGAGAATCGTTTTCGCCCTCTGCTGAAAAGCAACGAAAATGGACTTATGAGTGGTGTAAAAACTTTGTAAAAACATGGGGAGCTCGACCAATGCCGGATCTTTGAGCTTCCTGGGAGGAGAGGGGGCAAGACACAATTTTGGCCCCTTTACACATAAGATCAATGATCTACTTATATTAAAAACTGAGTATCTTTCTCACTATCTTTCTTTCTAACTATCTTTCTATCTTTCTATGTCACGCTTATTTCTCCTGAACGCCAATGAACTGAAAGTCGAACCAGGTACCGGTAGATAGGTAATTTTTCAGGCTTCATTAGTTTCAAACTATATGATTATACGATTTTAATTAGCGAAGATATCAATTAATAAGTAGTCAAGTTTAAAGCGATTAAGCCTAATAAATGATTAAATATGAAATCCATTCTTGCAAACCGTCGTTGCCATGAAACAGTGATAATAAGGAGAATTTGGAATGAAGGCTTAACTAAATCAAACACGAAACTCATAAGCGGGTTACTTACGTAGTATTTTTATCGCTAGCTACTGGTAATATTTTTAAACATTCATTTGTTGAAAAGCCATCTACTTATGTTAAAAACTGAGTGTCTATGTCTGCTTTTTTAATTTGAGCGAGCTGAACTTACTGAAACTCTCCTCACCATCTTGAAGACGCGTAGCACCTCAATAATTCGTATGATTTTTTTGATGCAGGAAAAAAGTGAAGGCGTGAAGCGCCTGTTAGCGAGCCGCCTTGGCGGGGAGTAGTTTCTTGAAAATTTCCTTACTACTTTCATGGCACGAAGTGCCCGTGCAACGCCGGGCCACGTGCGTGGTATGTCTTGAAATTGAATAAACATTAAATTCTATTAAATAATATAACTTCAAAATGAGGTAAAAGTTAGAGAAGGGGCACGTTATGCATCAACATGCCGCAGGAAGCTAATCTAGCTGCCCTGGCAGCTAGTAAAATCATAAATGTTCAAATAAACACTTTTTGTGAACAAAAGAAATTTAAGAGCATTGCCAATATCTCTTTCCCCAGTAAGACAAGTTTAACTACACTTTTGCATTTTTTATATGAACTTCAGTTTTAGATCAGTGGTTCTCAACGGGGGCGATACCGCCCCCCTGTGGGCGGTGGTAAGATGCTGAGGGGCGGTGAACATGTTTTGGGCAGTAGGGGGGCTGTGGGTATATTTTAGCCGATAGGGGGGCGGTGTTAAAATTTGGGGATCAGAGGCAATAAATGCATCAGAATTTATTTTAATTTTAAAAATCAAAATTAAATTTTGCATTAAATCAACAATCCAACTTGAAATATTTGTGCCTACGATAAAATAAACTTTTGTGCTCTGGAATCTTTAAGCTTATTTCCTTACGTAAAATAGTTTAGCTCTTTTGCTTATCTTTTTTTAGCCTACTTTCCCGTTAAAAATAAAAGAAAGACGAAAAAAGTATTAAAAGTAGCTTACAGCATCTAAAAAATATCGCCAAGTTAAAAAAAAATATCGCCAAGTCCAAAAAATATCGCCAAGTTAAAAAAAATAAAGAGGTAAAATGAATATCGAAAAATTAAAAATTTGAAAGTAGGGTATTGAGATGGGGAATTTGTGTGTCGGTCTGTCTGTCCCCCCCTAATAACTTTTGAATGAACATTCCGATTTGGATAAACTTTTTTTTGTTGGAAAGATCTCGGCGAGTACAGCTCATTCCCATATTTGATTTTTTGATTTGGACAATTTTTGGTTCAATTTTGAGCCGTTCAAACAACCGGTTCCGCGATACTAACTTTTGAATGAACAGTCCGATTTGAACAAACTTTTTTTTGTTCGAAAGATCTTTTCAAGGATACTTCATTCCCGTATCTACATTTTCGATTTGAACAATTTTTCGTTCAACATTGAACCGTTCAAACAAGCTGTCACCCCTAATAACTTTTGAGGTAATAGTCCGATTTAAACAAACTTTTTTTTGTTCGAAAGATCTCGGCAAGGATACTTCATTACCGTATTTAAATTTTCAATGTGAACCTTTTTTTCGTTCAACATTGAACCTTTCTAGCAACCTTTCTCCACCTAATAACTTTTAAGTGAACCGTCTGAATTCAATAAACTTTTTTTGTTCGAAAGATCTCGGAGAGACTCATTCCCATATTTCACTTTTCAATTTGAACCATTTTTCGTTCAATGATGAACCGTTCAGAAAATTTTTTAACATGAGCGCATACTGAGAAATTTAAATTGAATGTTGATTCTGAACTTAAAGGCGGATTTCCTTTAAACTAACTTTGTAAGAAAACGGTTTTGATAAAAACTTTATGTTAAGTACTTTTCTGAAAAATCTTCTGTAAGGACTCTGATTCCGACTCCGACTCCGCAAACATGGCGGAAATGCAGGCTCAGAAAAAAATGACTGACTGGGCAGACGATTTTTTGTTTATTTATTCTTTTTTTTTTTTGTTTAATTAATTATTATTACTTTTATTTATTTATTTTTTTTTTTTTTGGCAGACGATATTTTTTTTGATTACTAAAATTGTTCATTCACTAGAGCATTTTATTCTTTATTTATATTTAATAACTGGCAACGGATTAAAAATAAAATTCGAGACATTTTATTAACGAACGAGGTTTTTTTTCTTTCTTTGATAAAATGTGTTTTGATGTTCTTTGTACTTTTATTTTATTTATTACTTTTTTCCTTTTGAAAACGATTGTGAAATTTTTCTACGGAAGAACTATAACAGTTACATTCTTTAAAAGGTGTGACAAAACTTTATTTACTCGTTTATTTACTTTTTACGTGTTCATTTTATCTGATGAGAGGGGTATATTTTGCTTTTAGAAATCAGCTTTAAGTGCTATAAAGGTATGTTTGACATAATTTTCAGTTTCAGATATTCAAGAGAATATTGAGTAGATGCTAGAATGCCGATGTCGATGTACGGGAAAGTAGGCTCGTTTAGTTCTTGACAGAACTTCTTGGTTTTTTTTTTGTCTCTGTCTCCCTTTTTTGTAGCCATTTGACTTTTTAGTGATCTTTTGCGGAGGACAATCTTAAGAGAGAATGTTATAGCGTGACCACAGAGATGGCGGATGACCTTGAAGGAAAATGGAGCTCTTTAATTTTAAAATAGGAAAATAAGAGTCAAAAGTTATTTTTTGCTTGATCTCTCTGATGCTATATATTACAAAATAAAGCGGTCCGTTTAAACTTCAAGGTCACCCGCTATCTCTCCGCGGTCCAGCGTTACCTAATGAAGAGCCGTTACACTAAATCGCAGTTGCAATCATGGTTGCATGGTTTTATCTAATATTAGCCAATTTGTCTAATTTTGATCTAAAGCATTAGAAACATCATCGTTTGGTTATTTTTTAGCCGAACTTTTGATTCATTCTTTTTACCATAGCAATGTAATTTCTATTAGCTGTAAAAAAAATTAATAACGCATATTTTTTAGTACTTATCACACATGTAAAAATGCCGTCCTGCATCTGCTGGTGAAAATGGTCAAATTAAGTTCTCAAGTTTCAGTCGCCTATTTTGATTGTTTAACAGGGGTGATTGTGAGTTCATAAAAAAATACCTGAAAGTTTTAAAGAAAAAGTGGGGGGGGGGGTGTTTTTTTAAAACCAAGGCCCCTATTACTAAGCACACCTAGTAATAATTAATTTCCTTTCATAAACTAACACATTTCATATATTCAAATAGTTTTTAGTCAAAATATTGTACATGCATTTAATTAAATTGTAAATGAGTAATAAAGTTACTTTTGAGCTGGTGATGAGCAATTATCTTCAAAAAAATATTTTAAGGCGAAAGCAAAAGTCTAACAGAATTGCTATTTGTTGTGCGAAAGCATTTATAAAGCAATGAAAGTTGCATTTGTTACATTTCATTTATTTGTCTCCTAACTAAGGGGAATAAGCATCAAAAGTGAGAAAAATTCGATTCTCATATCGAATGCAAATAAGGTAATTTAGTAAGGTAAAAAAAAAAAAAACACTTAGAATTTACATCTGAACATTTCTATTTGATGAATATTATTAATAATTATCGGCATAATCATCGAAAATTCGAAAAAGAAAAAAAATCCGGAGGTGGGAAGATAAAAGCATAATTAAAAATATTTTACTTCCGGTATTTTCGAATATGAAAATACCGGAATCTATCATGAAAATACCGGAAATCCGGTAAAATACCGGAACACAATCACCCCTGTTGTTTAAACAAAAATGGTTTTCAGACTGAACAATTTTTTCCTCGGTTTGGTTATTTTCCTAAATGTTTACCTGGCAATCGTATTTGCAATGCTTCGAGTTCCCACACACACAGTTTGACTGTTGTGTTGAATATCTTTTAACTTTGGCTTTTGATCACTTCATTAATTTACTTTGATGGTTTGTTTTTAGTGAAGTTTACTTCGATGATGCTCACGTTTTTGCCAACATTTTCAGTCTTTGCTCAAAGACTTCTCTGAGCAGTTTGAGAATATTTTTGTCTCTGAATGTTCCTCAATAGGTCATGTGCCCTTTTGAAAATATTGAGACAGCAGATGTTCGGTATCAGTAAGAATTGGTGGAACTTTCAACCACTGAAACTTGAAAACCTTTTTTCTAGAATGTTAACAATCTAGAGTTTTGGCTGCAATTAGACATTAGTAGCCTTTATCCTGAACTGTATCCTCTCAACTTTTTTTAAATCGTCTTCCCCTCTTCCTACCTCGTCGAATGAGGATTAAGTGTTGTCACCGATCTAGTTAAAAAACAGAGAAATCAACTCCAAATTGTCCCAAGAGGAGACTTGCGCCTTCACCTTACAAAAAATAAGAAACCGACCGTGAGGAAACTGGCTTTAAACCACCAAAAGCAAATATCTCAGTAACATCTATTTCTGGATGTTCCTTTCCTATTTTGAATGAGAAAAAAAGTGCTTTGCTTGTTTATTTTTATTGCATCTGATTGTTTCTTTCATTTTTTGAGTAATTTTTTTTTTTACTTGTTTATTTCTATTTTATTTCATTATTCTTTTAAAATAAAATATTTTGAATCCTAGATTTGTTTTTTATTTCTACATTTGTCATTTGGATTCTAATGATGACAAATGAGGGAAAATATCTTGTTTAATCGTTTTGTAAAATTCTGGAAGGAAATTATTTCAAACTTTAAGCATCGTTTCGCACCCCCCTCTTCACCTTTAATATAAAGGGGGGCGTTGGAAAAAATTTCACTCGTAAAGGGGGCGTTAGCCGTGAAATGGTTGATAACCACTGGTTTAAACAATCAGAGTAAGTGTTATGTGAAGCTATGAATTATTAAATAAAAACAAACTTTCATCATAAAAATATCTTTATATTTGATCCAAAATGAACAATACAACAAGGTTGTAGCAACCGGTTTAGTTTTTATATATATATTCCAAAGAAATAGATATATACACAAAGTAGTCTGATGTATATTAGTGAAGTTATTTTCATTGCTACAACAGGGGTGGTCATTTAGTTTTAGCCAGAAGCAATAAACATAAGACGAAATATATTTTTAAAATAAAATCAAAACCAAGCACAACTGGACATAAAAATAATTCCATGTAGCATATGTACACTATTAACAGAAAGAAGAAGAAAGAAATAAAAAACATTCAATCCATGTAAGATGTAATGTAAATTATGAACATAACAAATGTGTAAATAAGGCGTGTTGAAAATTTATTACTTCAAGGACTAGAATTTTTAAACTATTTTCAAAAAATAATTGTTAGGATTTATTATATGCATGGATGTCTATTACATGCCAATCAAACATAAATTGAGGTGGAAAACAGCCAATAAGTAACAATGAGAATTTTTTTTCTTGTTTTGATGACTCAAAACTTTTCTGTATCAACCTTATAACCTCAAAGATTTATAAATATGCTTTAAAAAAAAAAAAAAAACCCTCAAGTATAATAAACTGAGAGTCACCTTTGGTTAAGTTTTTTTTTCGTCGTTTCAGTGATGCAAATTTGGTTAAATTTTTTTGAAGAATTAGGGCGTAACCAAAGTGTTTAGGCTGAACTTTAATATTAAAGATAGGATAATATTACTTAGGTGTTTAGAGTCAGCACCTTGTCCCCAAAATAATATTAAACAAGTAGAATAACATATAGGCTGATAAATAAATTTATGGACTCCATGGCATGATATTTTCTATGTGTTTTTCTTCATCAGTAGGTTTAATAACTTTTAAAAATTAATAATAGTGTTAATTAACAATGTGTACATTATGAAAAGTTTTTTTTTTAACTCAAACTTTTTGTATAAAAGCATAATTAGTAAGTAAAAAACATTAATTACTTAACTTATTAAAATGATTTAATAGAATGGCGGGTTTTGAACTGATATGAAACTGGTAAGATACAAATAATAATTTTCTTTCTGAGAAAATGCATGCGTGAATTCTTATGAAATAAAAGCTTTACACCACCCCTGCGTGTTGCCTATTTTTGGAACATACATTGTTTATACCCGTGCTACATTTCTTATTTTTCAATTACCTTGTGAAATTATTTAATAGATTTGTACAAATTTACTTACAATAATATACTCTTTCTTTACAGTCTCAAATAAATAAGAAATATATTAAAGCAACTCTCTAGGTTATTTCAAGTTACTTCTTGTTACTATTTTAAAATTTAAGTAGACAAAGACACAACACACACTTCTCAAAACTACAAAAGAGGTTTTTTTTGCTACAGAATGAGGGAAAAAAAAGAAAGATTTTACATATCACAATTTCTGTATCATTTCTCTCAATAATTAAAATAGCACACAACATAAAACACTTGCAATAAAATACAACTCAGTGCACAAGCAAATACAAACATTTTTAATAAGATCATAATTAAAAATGAAATAAAATCGCATCAATACACGTATGTGCCTTGGTAATGGCGACGCAATCGCCATTTTATTTGAGGCATTATTGCCAGCAACAACTCAAATGTTAAAGGAAGCAAAATATTATTTTTCGATACATCTGAATAAATGACATTAACATTTCTCTGATTACTTTAAAACTTGAAAACAGTACAATGTAACAAGATTTAACACTCATAAATTTCTATAATTTTTGATGATTTTGTTTGCGTCCAAAACTCAAACTGGTAAAGCCTATCGCTTTTATTTTAAGAGCATTTCACATCAGAAAGTGAATCAGCTTTTTTCTTTTTCAAGAGTGAGTTTTCATTACCTATTAGATATCTCCCAAATGATGCTGAAAAATATTAAAGTTTTTTCCATTTATTGTTGGAAAAGTAAACTTAAAATATAAATCTTTCACCCAAGTCTTTAAAGTAACACAATACAGTATAAGACATTTTTCAGCAGAAGCATATAAAAAAAGAACGAAAGTTAAATGACAATTTCTAAAATTTTGAATCACATTCAAATGTATGAAATTAAGGAACTTTGTGATTTTGTTATTACATCGCTCAAAAATTCCAGTTAATCTAAATACATTTAGATTTAGGCTAATTCTGAAGCAGCAAACAAATTTTAAATTCAAAATTGAGACCAGAAGTATGGGTGATATAGTAAACGCTATTTGTGCAAAGCTGTAAATATTATTTCTCTCAAATTTTCAATTTAAATCTAATTGGTTGCATTAAAAGTAACCTAAATGTAAAAATAGTAAGATCATCTACAATAATTTGAGTATTATAATTAACCTTTTAAAAAATCTTTCGATTTAAAAAAATGAAAGGCGTTTTTGTTTTGAAATTTGTTTGAGGTAAAACTTTTTGAAATTAAGAAAATATTTACTTGTTACCCATCTTCAGTAAAATTTTTTTAAATAGTATATAATTCAAAAAAAAGTTTCGAAAATCAGTATTTAAAAAGTTTCATGAGTCAAAATTCAAATCTATGCTTGCGAAGTTCAGACTCTAAATTAATTCGTAAAGTTTACTCGCAAAATCAACTTTATAATTACTGAGGCTTTTCATTGCTTTGGCAACAATAGAAAATGGAATCTGTTGATCTTGGGGACAGAAAGTATATAATTTTAAGAAGTAGTCTTTAAAAATACTATTTTAATGAGTAGATAAAAATGTTTTCATGTATAAACTGATCAATGAACATACTGAACTAACCATTAAGTACTCATGGGGTTTGTTTTCAATTAAACATTTAGGCCTTTGGAGCTAAAATTAGTTTAGATAAAAAAATCCTGATCCACTTGCCATTTTAAAATGTATTTTAAATAATAAATCATATTATAAATTATACATAAGCAAATGTAAAGGTGCATAAAAACCACTTCACAAAGCTTTCTTTGAAATGCTCTTTAAAAATCTTGCAATAGACATTTCGCAGGCCAAATTTCGATCAAACAAAAAATGACCTCAACCCTTTCCACACCAGAAAAGTGTTCCCATACGCAATGCTAAGTTTAAAGCATAAAAATTAAAAGTAAATGCATTTAATTTCAAAAGACTAGTGCATGGGGGGGGGGGGGAAGCAAATGGTGAACATACAAAAACAATAATGAAATGAAAAAGGATATAATACAATTACAAATAATATACCAAATCAGTTGATGAGGAAACAATATGAACTCTTGAATACGAAGTGAAGTAATCTATTGAAATCAATTTTCAAATTATGTACAGACAGCTGTCAACCCCTTAACTGCCACGGGCGTATATATACGCCTTGCTCAAGCGATGCATTAATTGCTCCATGCGTATCTAATACGCCCATACAAATCGCGACTCTGACAAACCTTGATCTGATATAGTCAGAGAACGCAGTTTTGTCAAGAGGCTCTATTCAGAAGGGCGTATATATACGCCTGGAGCAATTAATGCATCGGTTGAGCAAGGCGTATGTATACGCCCGCGGCCGTGAAGGGGTTAACAAACAATGAAAATAAAAATGTAATTCAGAATCACACAGTGCCAGTGTAAATCAACCTAAGCACTCAAATAAATTTTTATACAAGAACCAACAATGTTCAGATACACACAAGGTGCATAAATTGTACTAAGCAATTAGTCATACAGCTTCACGTATGACACGGGAGTCGCTGGTGCGGAAGGGATCAATGTATTATTTTGCTCACACAATTCCAATCATATATATCGCCAACATCAGAATAATTCCCCAATATGTACACTAATAGCTATCCTTCATAAGTGTTTTGTGTATTTAAAAGAAATTTAATAGGATACATAACAGTGAAGTTGGAAATAAAAGATAATAACTATAACATTTTACATACTTTAACAATATAACTACAATACAGTAACAATAGTAACTTGAATTCGAACTGCCTATCAAATCAACGATGACAATAATTTTCACACAAATCGCCTGTCTCTTATGTACAATAATTAAAATTCAATCTAACATGACACAATGATGATATCAACAATGAGCAAAATTTCACTTGATTCATAAAGAATATGGCAATCCTCTGAATCTTAACTCGATGATGAAACAATCAGAAACGTAAAAAGCTGAGTATTTTTCTCACAACTTCAAGTAAAAGCTTTTGCTTGTTCTCAATACATCAGCAAAAACTCAGGAAAGTACTGCCTTCAAACTTCTTCAATGTAGAAAAGTGAATCATTTTTAGTTCAAAAAATTAAATCGCAAAAAAAAAGAGGCAAACCTAGGATAAACTAAGTAAACCGTCCACTAATAGACACTTAGCCTAGGCGCTTATGTGCAACATTTCACGAACAAAATACTTGGTTTTCAAGCATTTAGACTGCACTACGTGTTAAAAAATCAGGCTTCTAAAGGGACTGTTTTTGTTTGATCGTCAGAAAATTTTGGGAACACACATGTGCAGGCTCAGATTTAACCTCATAACTTTTTAGAGAAACTTTGGCAAGAAACAATGTAGAAAGAGTAACAATGCAATCACAGATTTTTTTTACAGCATTTTTTACAATAAATGTCAGTATCCTAAGTTTTATTGAAGGCTCTCAAAATTTGGAAAGATTTCTTGAATTATTTTGTAAGTGATATTTGCAGCCCTTAAGATTGATGCAAATCACAGCAAAATTTGTGCATCCGGTTCTGTTTAAAGATTTCTTAAACACACAATTTAAATTGAGTAAAAATCAACATAATTTTAAGAAAAGTTGAAAGATAAGACAAAAATCAAAAGAACTTCATTCTTTCTCATGCTACACTACTGTAGTCCTCACACCTTCCAGTACTATTGCTGTACCACTCCAGGCTCAAGTATCATTCATAGCTCTCATATTATTCATCACCCTGCCTTACATCATATCTTTTATGGATCAAGTGAAACTCGCAATGTTTGAGGAAATAAGATCAACTAATATATACAGATACATAAATTTCATTCACACCATCAACTACAACAGAAGCCCTCTTTCAACCTTTTTTACTCCGCCCTCCCGATGAACATGCTTTAATATAAAATAGATATGAAGGCAAGGTTTCCAAGCTCTTTAAACAGTGGTGCAGTGGTCCTCTAGGTTCGAAGGCAGGTGGGGGGAACTTTGGCGATAAAGTACCATATTTTGCATGTTATACGCATAACTAATAAATTGCAGGCTGTGAAGCAAGTATTCGATACGTCAAAAAACTTACTAAAATTGAGAATGATATGGTGTAATAGCATTTTTCTAACTGCATTACCACCCCCACCCCCTCCCTCTCCCATCCATAACAATTAATGGGATTATTTCTATCTGTATTATAAATGAAAGAGGTATAACAGTCCAACATATTACAGCAAGAAAAACAACGACAATATCATGTAATTAATTACTTTTAAAGAATATTGACTAGGCTATGACTGGTTATTCTTTTTCGATTTCGAAATCTATTGAAAATTTCGTACTTGTATTTTGTGGCACGCATCGCATGGATGTGGGGGATAGCTTGAACAATGAACTAAAAATAATTACCTTCAATATTTCATTCCTCACAAACGTAAGTTGATGTGTTGACTACCAATTATGAGATAATTCATTTCATGTGAGCTTGACTGAGAGAATTTACAACATTGTAGCTGCTGGATTTATCATTTGTGTGAATGCGTAGTGGAACAGATGAAAACTGCGGAATTTCAAATTGGAGAAGGTATCTATCAACCAGAACTAGCTCACAGGCAATTCTGTTTTTAATTTTATAATCAATTTCAATAATATATTCTATTTTTTTTTCTCAAATATTTTAATTTGCTATTTTAACTATTTGATTATTCTCTAAATAACATTTTTATTAAAAAGCCTCATAAAACTATATAATGCGATGACATTAGGCTAGTTTCCAGAACCCAAAACGTTCCCACAGCATTGGCAGTCAACGTGTTAATCGAGGATAAACATTTTCTGAAATTTTCAATCTAAAGAAAATTAAATAGTAAAATATAAATTACAGCGCTTTATGATGAATGAGCATGGGCAACATTTCTATCTACAATCAAATAGAAGTTTATTTTCGACTTTCAGTTCTCTTGCGCCTCATAAATTTAGACTTTCTTCACAATCATATACTTTCCTTTCTACATATAGTATCTTAATTAATAAAATGGAAAAAAGACATAACTAATTTTTTTTGCATAATTTTGGCTTGACTACAATTATGGATTGTTTGTTTCTTGTTGAAACATTTTAATCATGCGCACAAACACTAAAAAAAAAAGGATTTTAGCAACTTTGTAGCTAATAGTTCACAATTGTACAGTTTAGTCATCTGCAAACAGCTAATCATTTTTAGCTAGTTATAACTGCAAGGACACAAAACAATTCTTAAAAGACGAAAATGATATGACTAATCAGCATTAAAATATTTTGTTCAGCAAGTTATCCCAGACAATAGAAAACTGAGTGAATAATGTGCATAAATCAGGGGCGAATGTAGTCTTTTTTTTTTTTTTCGGAACATCACAGAAAAAGTTGCTCCTTTCCATACGAGCCACAAGTTCTACCTTTTAGTCATTAAGCAAAACAGCCACACTTAACATAGCGTGCCACAGACTCGCCAGAGTTTGTTCGATATTTGACCTCTATGGAATTTCATGCAAAATAAGAAAGCCAGTATCATCTGTAACCTTTTATAACTCAAAAAAATTCAGTATTGAAAATGAAAAATTCCCACGATGTCCAGGCATCAATCGCCCCTGATATGTGACACTGATATGATACATGTACATAAATAAGAAAGATAATGTTTCTAATTATTCAAAAATAAATCTTTTTGCACTAATCCTTGCATTGCAGTTAACTATCTCAAAAAGTAAATATTTTCAGAAAATAAAGTCATTTTGTACGAGAGATAATAATCAGTTGACAAAAAAGGTTAAATCATGTAGATCAAAATATTTGACATGGGACACTTTTTTTATATGCCAATTCTGTTTGAACAAGTAGTTGTCTCAGTTTAAATTTGTACTTAAATTATAGAACAATTAAGTTAAAATCATTTTATCAGCATTTTGAGTAACCAAGAAAAAAAAATTGTTTATTAAATATAATAAAATCATTAAATGTAATCACCCAGAAAATGATTCATTTTGATAACATTAATTGACAAAAAAAAAAATGACAAGTACTAACAAATGAATTAAAAAAAAAAAAAAAAAAAAACATCACAGCTTGTATTTTTATTAAATTTTGGACTTCATAAATGGTTTTCTAATACTGTAATGAACTCCTTATCAATAGATTTGTAAGAATCCCATTTTGAAATATTTTTTGAAAATCTAATTTACAAGAACAAATTATGAGAAATAATTTCTTAAAATGGTGAATTTTGGATTCTGGGAACCAAGAAGTTATGAAAGTTATCTCAAAAACAAATCACTTAAGTTAGAAATGTTTGAGATTAAATAATTTGATAACATGCCAAAGATAAAACTCTGGACTTAAGTTTTACTAATGGTCAATTTACTTCTCTTAATTTACAATGCATATTGTTATTGCATCAAAATTTTTTAGTTTATATTAGAAAATATCAAAATTTGGACTACAACAGGTTACAGTGAAATAGCGCTTCTATTAATGCATTTTGTATGTTCATAAACCTCTCTTGAACTAAAATTCAGAGATGTGAAACTATGATAGACACAATTAAAGCATTAAACCTTTATTAAAGATTAAAAATTTCGTAAAATTTCTTTAATCGTAAAGTGGACTGTAGGTATATACAATTCACTTTACAATTAAAACATTATTATTAATTACATAATTAAATATCATTACCTCCTACACAATTAAAAAATAATGTATTTCATAACACATATAATTAAAAAGTTAAACTATTTCAGTGTATGGCTATGAATTTCAGCATCTAAAATTATAAAGACTTATAAAAGTTGCACTGCAATTTCAAGGACAAGCACAATTGAGATGAGGTAGAACAACATATATCGAACAATTTTTGCAATCACAAATAAGTAACAAATATAAAACAACTGACGATAACAAAAATAAAACTACATGCAAATTATTAATCAAAATAATATTTCCTGACAGTAAACGTGTTAAAAATGTACATTATAAATGAAACATTTAAGATTTTGTACTTAAAAATTTGGATTCTCTCATGCTTTTTGTACTTTGTATGCTTTATCGCAACAAATATTTAATTTACGATGCAAGTCAACTCTTTTGTTTCATGGCTTGAATTATAAAATGACTAAGAAAACTGAAATTAAAGAGTTCAATGATAGGGGGAGGAGGACTTTGGGGTGAAAATATTTGTTGATAAAACATAAAGGAAATTGAAAGCTCTATAATAATTTTTCACTTAGGAAATCACAGTAATTTTGTATAAGAATAACATTTCATAGTTTGTAAACTGATTAATGAGCTTAAAGTGAAAATTTTAGCTCCCAGCTATAAACGTTTTAAAGATTAAGAGGATAGAAAAAAAAAAAAAACCCAAGAGCTAGGGAATAAAGAACCCATTTAAGCCTAGCATTTTTAATACTCTAAATAGTGAAACATTGGTCAATAAAGTTCCAATTTAAGGCAATAACAGGAGATAGTGCCACAACTGTTTTCTTAAGTAAATGTTATTGCAGGACTGGATTTAGGGGGCAGCAGGCTAGGACCCTTGCCCTGGGTGACAACTTCTGGGGGCTGAAAATTCATCCCATTTCAGTTTTTTTTTTTTTTGTGAAACCCTACATAAAAGTTGAAGGAAGATGGGCAACAGCAGCAGTTTCAAGATCTACCCCGAACTGGGAAAAATTTAGATTTGGAAGAGTTTTTACACAAATGGTACATCATGTATTTCGTTTACCAGCAGGGGCGGATTCACTGTTTCGCAAATGCCGCAATCACAATTTAAGTGTTAAAAAGGGTTCTAAAACATCACGAGTAAAAATCTTTACGATTGATGAAGCGGCTCTTAAACTGCTTTGCAACGAGCCTCAAAAGGCGGAAAACTCACTAATTACCAGGACATTGCTGAAACTTGAGATAGCATATAATTCCAAGTAAGAGACTTTCCTGATGACAATATCAAACATAAGCATGGCCAAGCATTTACAATGTTGCATCTGCGCAGAATAAAGTACTCCACCCCCCTATCCCCAAAAGTTTTTTTTTTAGATCTAGTCAGTAAAACACAAAATATGTAATTTTTAGTCAAAGTTTCAAACCTTTGGTGTCAATGGGTTGATAATGTAAATATTTTGTAATGGCTCAAATTTTTAATTTTATTATTCTATTTGATAGCTAATATTCATGTATGTAGGCAAGAAGGCAAGGAAAAAGATACAAAAAAAAAAAAAAGACTCATTAAGCGAGAACAATAATGTAACACAATGCACTTTTGTTCGTTCACTACAAGGTCTCAAATTTTCTTGTTGCTGAATTTACTGTTTTGCATAGCTGTATTGCATAAACATTTGAAGAAATAATTAATGAGAGAATAAGTGGTAAGGAAACACATCATGCTTGCATACAAAAATAGAATGTTCCACACCAAAAGCAAACACTCAACTAGCAGACCACTCAAATACTTCTTAAAAAATTATAAACTTAATCGCAAAACAATGAAATATGTAATAATGCGCTCTTTAAAATAAGAATTAAACATGGCACTTTTAATAAATCCAAAATAATTTGCAATCATAAAAGTCAAATTACAGGTCTCCACCTTGCTCAAAATCAAGTTATTCATATCACTATAAAAAGGGCGAGAGTTATCTTGCGAATATTTCGTTAAAACAAGAAAAGAGTGACTTAATGAGAAAGTTTTGAAATATATAAAAATCTTGATATAAATAAAATATGCTTTAAATTATAGCTTTTAACCTTTAGGAACCGGGCGGTACACATGTTGTACCATAAGTCTCGTCTAGTTTAGCGGACGGGGTTGAAATTTTCACTCCAACCCTTTGGAGCCGGGGATTTTTTCAAGGTTTCATACGTCTGGTACGACAGTTTATACCTTATTTAAGAAATCTGTGATTAAACTGTCGTACTACCTGGGTTGAAAGAAAAATTTCTATATGAACAGCCCAGATTCAAAAGGTTAATTGATATTTATAAGCATTTACGCGAAATTTTTAAATGCTTCAAAATATTTCTACCAACCCATGAGAATTCCCTCTAAAAGCAGGCTAATTTTAAGAAAATAAAAGGTACTGTCGGCCCCGCCTAAACCAATACTGTCGGTTCCAAGAAATTATTATTCGATTAAGCAGGGATCTTTAACATTGCTTTTATGGCATTGGTCTCGGGACGTTTTATTTGTATAAGCAGAGTATTTGTTTATACGTTACCCGATTAAGCGGGGACAACAGTATCTAAATGATTTCTAATTTCCTACCATTTCCCTTCCCCACCCATTTAACACCCTACACTATAAAATATAAACCTATGCCATTTATGATCATTGCTCAGGACTAGAAATTAGTAATTACACCAAAGTAAATTTACAGCAGATGCATAAGTATAACAATGATTGATTGTATTAGCAAATTTTTACTTACAAACTAATTTAGTTTTTTTTAACCAAACCATAGCTAAAAGTTTTTTCACAATGAAACGTAAAAGTAATTAGGATTTTGGAAAACAGTAAATCATCAATACTGTGACAGAAAATTAAAAATAAATGTTTAAACAGTCTCTTTTTCTGACATTTTGCCACGTAAGCAAACAAAAAATAAATATAATTTTTGGTTATTGCTTTACAATTACACACAATCATGCTACTTATTTGAACAGAGAATTCAAGTGATATGCTGAGCTTTTAGGAAACTTTTTTCTTTTAAATTCTTTCGGTCTACAAAAATAAACATCTAGCATAAGTTCAAATGATCAGGAGTATTCTATAGAAGGCAATGTTAACTGAAAAATTTTAAAAACACGCATTTAACATTAATACAAACATTAGTATTCTGCACATTACACATCATGCAATTTTTGTTGATATTTAATAGTTCAATAAGTATGTAGGTAAAAATGAGTTTAACTATTTAGCTGAAAACTTATTCATGAACTAAGAATGCATTTCTAGGTTTGAACATAAACGATATGATTACACATTGCATCTATAAAAGAAACATTTTAGAAACTCAAACAAAATGCAAAGAGGGGTACTTCACTGTATAAAAACTCAATTTTGAACTTAGAACATGAAAAAAATAATAAAATAAACACATCGAAACATATTATTTTGAATTTATTCTGACCTCCCTTTTAGACAACATTGCATAAACAGAAGAATATAGCACACTAAAAATTATGCATCAATGAAAAAAAAGATTCACACTAAAAGATTATCTTTTTTTGTGCCAAAGTTTGAGCATTCATTAAATGACTTCAAAAATGTCCAATTTTCATACTAACAAAGTATTTGGAAGAAAAAATGACAATTACAAATTTCTTGCATAAGAACTTATGCATTCAAACTGACTGAAATAATTCTAAAACAAAAAGGTAAAAAACTCCAAGATACTTTAGATGACCATAAAATGAAATTTTCATTTTACACAATATATTTATTTTCTCAAAGGTCAGTTAAAATTTAGAAACTCAATTATTTCAAAGAAAGTTAAAAGTTCTAATGCTTTAAAAGCATCTGATTACACACAATTGTTTAGCTATCACAAAAGAAAACTTTTACTGATACTCGTTTTTATTTCTTTGGGCAGAGAGAGAGAGGGTAAAAAAACAACACTTTATTCTCTTTTGCACCTTGATTATCACCAATCTTACTGCAGTTAATTCACTCGCATAAAAAACATGACATTCTGAAAACGTGTCACAAGTGAGAAAATAGGACCGATGCCGATATGCAGCACATTCATTTCTCGTTTTAATGAATTTGAAAGACTTATACACTATTATACATGTTCCAAATATTTTTTTTTCTTCATTGCGTTAATACTTGCTAAGCATTCGCTTGATTTCGCCAGCTAACGATGCATAGGTAGAAAAAAGAGGAGCATGGGAGAAAAAAAGATTGCAGAGCTTGATTTTTGCATATATATATATATATATATATGCAATGCACACATGCACAACACCATTCACACGCAGCTTTTTCGTTAAAAAGTCTCTATTCACAATGAAAATATGTCATCTCACTATTTGTATGTAGCCAAAGTGGATGGACTGTTCGTGACACCGCTGGGACCGAAAGCGGTCGCCAATAAATAGGTTTGAACACATGCCGTTTCGGCACCCCGAGGTATAATTGCACTTTTTTCTCTTTCTTCCAAGCGCACCTTTTTTCCTATCTCCCGTAGTATTTGTACAGGAGGCTCCTCCGAACCGTCTTGGGGTCACTTTCCATCACAAACAGCAAGTCGCGCAGGTTGATGCGTTTCACACGAGGACGAACCTGATGGAAGATTCGATAATTAGGTTTAATATCAGACAAAGGCGAAAGAAGAAAATGGTTACCTTAGTACAAATTATAAATTGCAAATTTTTGATCCAACATTTTTTAGCACTAATAAGAAGAGATATTGCAAGGATACTTTATTTTCCCATTGGATCTTTTTTGGCTTAAAATTTTCTTATTGGTGTTCGGATAATCCGCTTTGTTTGAAGCTGTTCACTTCTGTTCCAGTTGCTTTTGTCGGATGTCTGTGTATCCTTAAGCTCCCAATTTTTCGCATTGAAAAAGGCGTTCCTTGTAACGCCGAAACACGTGTCTGCAGTATCCCTGCTTATTAGTGCTAAAAAAAGTTGGATTAAAAATTCGAAAAGGCAAAAGAGTTAACTTCAGAGCACAGTTTCTCGGAGCTCAGACCATCAGACTCCACCCCCCTCCAAAAAAAAGTCACATGACACACTTAAATCTTATTTTGTTGTACATATTTCAGAACTGTTTTACATTTATTCAGTTTTTGATATATTTTTAGAACTACTGTTTTACTGTTTAGTTTTTATAACTTAACACTGTTTTGGGCTGTAATAGTAAACATTTACCCAAAAATCCGTATCTAGAAAAAATGTAATCAAATCGAAGCTGAAATCATTATTAATTTAGGCTCATTATTTGAGAGATCAGGGGGGTCAACTGCCTTCTGAATTTTAAGAAACATAATGTCAGTCCTTACATGCATATAAAATACTATAATAGGATTAACAATATGTTTGCTGCATCCCTGTGAGTATGTAAACAGGTACTTATTTTTTTCTAAAAAAGGAACTTATAAGCGCTTTCTTTTAAAACTATAATATGGCTACTTAACAATTGCAATTACAGGGTTCCCACTTCTTTTTCAAAACAAAAAATAAGGACTTTCTAAGGACCTTTTTCACAAAAAATTAGGACCTCGAAAGTATTAATTAGTCAACAAATATGCATGAATTTTATAGGTTGCACAAACACACCTTTATTTTCAAGCATTTTTTTTCCCAAAAAATGTTTTTGAAGCATTTATCATTACATTTCAAACCCAAGACAAATTAAGAAAAATTTTCAAAATAAAAAAATTGCGATCTGAACTTTTTCTTCATGACAATTCCAAGGCTAGCGGCAATTTTACATCAAACACTGGACAAAAGAGTACTGGCTTTGAGTACAAGATGCACTAGAATCTTTGATTCTGCGTTTTGCAGAAAAAAGTATAAAATATGTCGTATACAAATACATTAAGTTAAAATGAGGAAAAAGGGGTCAATTTACTATCTTTCTCAATGAAACAAAAATGCTAAAACGGATTTCAATAAAAGGCAAGCAATAAAGGCATTTCAATAAAAGGCATTCTAATTTGATGCTACTTCTATTTACTTCAGTATAGTTCAGATTTTGGTAAAATTATGATAAAAACTTAATTTTATACAAGTGAATTAATCACTTTTACTAAAACCTAACTACATACACAGAGCTAAAATTCAGGACAGATATGCCAAAGTTTCCAAAACTAAGTTTCTAAACAAACAAAGTTTCTAAGCGGAAGAATTCTTCACTTTTATTAAAAAGAATTGCATGTAGACCAGTGGTTCTCAATGGGGGCGATACCACCCCCCGGTGGGCGGTGGGACGATGTTGAGGGGCGGTGAACCTCTTTTGGGCGGCGGACATATTTTGGGCGGTAAGGGAGCGGGGGGCATATTTTAAAATTTGCTTGAGAGGACATGTTTGGAGGGGGTAGGAGACCTTTTCTCAGGTATCCTCGGTAAGGATAGTTTACAAAAAAAAAATTCTGGAGTTGTCTCCCGAACCCTGATCCTTCTCCTAACGTCATCAAAGACAGTCCAAAATTTGCCAATAGCACTTAAATTTCAAAAAAGTTTGAATGTGGGCCCCTCTTCCATTGCGTAACTATCTGAAATAGCCTTAAAATTGTGTTTAATTGATGTCCATTTAAAAATTGCTCAAGAAGAGTCCTTAATTCCTTATTTCTCCCTGCTCTCTTAACTTTTATTGCCAGCAAAAGAAAAAAGGCTTAAAATTGCGTTTTGAAAACTCGACTTTTCAAAAAAACTTCCGGGGCAAAGATCCAGAACCACACACCTCTTTCTCTAGCATAACCATACAAAGCTTGAAACTTTGTTTCTAGACATTTCTGTTGAAGAGCTATAGAAATCATCATTTTAAAAGTCAGTTTAATGATTTTGTAAAAAATGATAACGGGAGGGAATCTCGAACTACCCTCCTACTCTTTCCCTAATCATGACCAAAAAGAGCCTAGAATTGCCTTTTTAGGAAGTCGGCTTCTAAAAATTCTTAGAAGAGAGCTACCAAACTTGACCGACTTTTTATGTTGTAAGAGCATCGCCGTAACAACACCAAAGGTAGTTTACAGTTGCGTTTTTCAGAGTATAGTGAAAAAATTTCCCGAGACTACTCTCGAACCTTTACCACTCCCTCAACCCCAACAAAATAGTTTAAATTTAGGTTTTTAAAAGACTTCAACTTCAGAGAACAACGGAAGGAGCTCTGACCCCTTAGCCTTAAAATAATTTTAAATTTTGAAAAAATTTCATAAGGGACCTTTTTCTCCCTTGTTAATGTTAACAAAACTTGCCTAAAAATACGTCAATTTTAAATGCTTCATAGTGATGGAGTCTGAATTTCAAAGCCATAAAATACTCAAAAAGAATCTCTGAATTGAATTTATCTTGTAATTTGTAAATTTGAAGATCTTTTTTCTCCTGCAATTAAAACTTTAATCAAACCTGCTTTAACCTGCAAATTAATCTTTAAGGATGACATGTAGGGTTGGTAGTGTGAGTCTTTGTCCCGCCTGGAAAAAATCGAAAGTCCGGCTTTGTTATTGCCATAAATGGGGGACGCGTAGAGCATAGCTGTAAGTTCAAAGTATATTAGTTTTCAAAAAAAAAAACGTTGAAAACAACGTATTTTTATTTCAAACCTTTTTGCTCTTATTTACGTTCGAAATAGGTCACTCATTTGAAGGATCTTTTCTCGGCACTTGGTTGCTTATTTGATGCAGCTTTTTAGAGGAAAAAAATTACCTGCTTCTTTTTAAAAAAACAAATATCTTATGTTTGAAAAGTTTTTTATTTTTTTAAAGTTTTTTTTACTCCCTAGTCATTTTTCAACTGAACTCTCTGTTTGGGCAAAATAGTCTTAAAACGGTCAAGAAAACTGCTTCCGTTTCACGCCCTTCTGCAAAGGGGGCATTGAAAACATGTTCAGTCCTAAAGGGGGCGGTAGCTGAAAAAAGGTTGAGAACCACTGATGTAGACAATTTGGATAAATGTAAGAGATTTATGCAACACTTCAAACCCAAACTTTTACAAAATGCAAGGTATCTGATACAATTGGAATTTGAAATCCATGATTTTCCATGACTCACTGGATGCAATGTTTGCAGTAGGAGAGGGGATCAAGAATTGTCTAGAGTAGTGCTTTGTGAAGAGAAAATTTCATTTATCTGAGAAATGCTTTGCAATTTTAAGCTGGAAAATTCAAATTATGACAAAATATAACAAACTGAACTACTGTTATATTACTTGAAAAAATTTCACTGCATTTTAAGATAACCATTAGTGAATGTCAACCATAATTTTTACTTGAATGAATGCAGATGCAAATGGATTAAAATTTTCAAGTGGAAGCAACTAAGTAGCAAATGTGCAAGATTACAAAATATTTTTATTTGATTGCATTGATTGACATGATGAATAATGCGTTCAAATGAGGCAAAATGCATGCCTGCAGCATGGGTTGAAAAACATGGTTTTAAAGTGGTGCCTACAGCTTGCAAAGCTGACCCATGTAGCTGCTTATGTCATTATCCTAATATTGAGAAACTGGTTTCTAAGAAATAGTTGCAAAAAATGTATTAATAAAATAAGAATTAAGTAGTGAAAATAACAGTTCTTAGTAAGTAATTTCCTTTCTTTTTCCATGTTTCACGATGCTATCTAGAAAACTTTCAATATGATTAGAGATCAAAAATACTAAAGACTTAAGCTCCTGCAATTTTTTTTTTTTTTTTTGTAACCAGACAAAAAAAAAAAAAAAAATCAGTATTTACATGTCAGTATTTACTTCTAAAAACATTTTGTTCTGAAGGAACTAGTTGAAAAGGATTTGTCAAACCTTCAAATGACTATGCTTCGTTAGACTTAGGTTGAACACCAATGTTTTAAAATAAATCATTGTGATATGGGTTACAGATGGAGAAATACGAGAGGACAAACAATTTGTAGCGGTAAAAGGTTTTTTTTTCTTATTAAAGCATCTATTAGTTCATGTCTATATATATTTTTTGCAAACTCCAAATGCCGAGTGGATATTTTCTAGACAACTACCCCCTCTCCCTTCCCCAACACATATACGTTTATTTTCTTTGCTCACACTGAGAATGTTTAGATATCAACACAGGATCCGAAAGCAGTAAAAAAGAAAAGTTGAAAGAATACTTTTTTCATTCTTGCTAGCAATTTCAAATCATTAAATTACTAGCCATAGTGAAAAATAAGGACTTAAAAATAATTTTAAGGACCTTGAATCAAAAATAAGTACTTTTAAGGGCCCTTATTTTTCAAAATGAAAAATAAGGAGTTTCTAAGGACTTTTAAGGACCGTGGGAACCCTGAATTACTTTCTCTTATTTTGTCCTTTTTAACAGGGTAACACTATGGACCCTCTGGCACAAAGACCCCACTTTGAGAAACTCTGCTTTAGAATCTACTTATATTAAAAACTGAGTATCTTTCTAACTATCTTTCTTTCTATGTCACACTTCTTTCTCCTGAACGCCAATGACCTGAAAGTCGAACCAGGTACCGATAGATAGGTAATTTTTCAGGCTTCATTAGTTTCAATCTATATAATTATACGATTTTAATTAGCGAAGATATCAATTAATAAGTAGTCAAGTTTAAAGCGATTAAGCTTAATAAATGATTAAATATGAAATCCATTCTTGCAAACCGTCGTTGCTATGAAACAGTAATAACAATGATAATTTTGAATGAAGGCTTAACTAAATCAAACACGAAACTCATAAGCGGGCCACTTACGTAGAATTTTTATCGCTAGCTACTGGTAATATTTTGAAACATTCATTTGTTGAAGAGCCATCTACTTATATTAAAAACTGAGTATCTATGTCTGCTTTTTTCCTTTGAGCGAGCTGAACTTACTGAAACTTTCCTCACCATCTTGAAGGCGTGAAGCATCTCAATAATTCGAATGATTTTTTTTATATAGGAAAAAAGTAAAGGCGTGAAGCGCCTGTAAGCGAGCCGCCTTGGCGGGGAGTAGTTTCTTTAAATTTTTTTCTCACTACTTTCAGGGCACGAAGTGCCCGTGCAACGCCGGGCCACGTACGTGGTATGTTTTGAAATCGAATGAACATTAAATTATATCAAATAATATAACTTCAGAATGAGGTAAAAGTTAGAGAGGGGGGAACTTATGCATCAACATGCCGCAGGAAGCTAATCTAGCTGCCCTGGCAGCTAGTAATCATTGAGAGCCGTATTCTTTTTAAAATAATGACTTTAAAAAATGTATCAGATTCATACTTACAGGTAATTTTTGAGACAACATGCCAGAACTGGACTGCTCAGCACCTCCAGACTAGGAAATAAATGAATTTTAATATAGCAAAGAAATGTTACAAGTTAGATCTTTATCGAGAATTACCTAGTTCAATCTTAAGAGCAAAAAGCTAAGTAAGTTTTAAAAATTAATCCCAGCTTCTCAGTTTATGTTAATTGCTGCTTTTATTTCTTCTTATAAAATGTCTTTACAGATATTACATCATGGGCAAAAATTTTTTTTAGTAAAACAAGTATGCACCCTCTAGTGGGTAGCGTCCCTTTTTAAAAACGTTTTTTCTTTTCTTAATGAGAAAATTATTTTTTACATGATATTTTTTGAATTTTTTTTCCTGTATGTTAAACACGATTTGTAACCAGCATACAAAATATCTTTGGGACAAAAAAATGTCAGGCATTAATGGGTTAAAAAGGGAATGTAGGTCGAAAAGATATAGTTCATTTTTTTTTCTTTTTTTTTTTTTTAACTACAATACATAGAACAGTAAACTTTTAGAGTAAAATTTGTATTGAAGCATTACTTTTCATTTTTTGCAATAAATTTGTATTTTCAAAAGGAAAGGAAAGCTTTCACTTTCACCTTTTTTGTGCATAGGGCAAATGAAAAACAACGAATGAGTAAATAATGAAACATTAAATGAATAAATAAATAAACTAATGAAAAAATAAATGAGTGAATAAAATGGTGAATGAGCAAGAAAATAAATGAATACAGGAATAAATAAGTGAAAAAATGAATGAATAAATACATAAGTGATTTAATTGAACGAATAAAGAAAACAAAATTAACTATTTCAGTCCACCTTCTTTCATGCACTAAACGAATTGTACTGAATATTTAAAATCAGAGCATGCCTAATATTTACTAAATAAGTACTGCACTGGTCATCAGTAGCTCTCAAATAATACTTAAAATTATTAATTTTTTTTTATCATTTTACAATCATAAAAATATGAAAGATATAAATACCTTTGTGCATAAAAATAAAAGCAATTACAGCAACATTATAAAAGCACAAATACACAGGAATGCTGCAGACACGTGTTTCAGCATTACAAGAAGCGCCTTTTTCAATGAAAAAATGTGAGCTTATTGGATGCACAAACCATAGCTTTTCTCAGATGTGGGTGCATCCATAAGCTCATATCTTTTGCATTGAAAAAGGCGCTTCTTGTAACGCTGAAACACGTGCCTGCAACTTCCTTGCTTATTTGTGCTTTTAGAACGTTGTTGTAATTGCTTTTAACAAAAAATATTTTTGACAAGAACCAAAATATCACAATATGTGTACTAAACTTTGAAAATAACTTGCATTATTACCGTGACTTTTATAGCTATTTCATTCTAGACTGGAATCAACAATATTTTTAAAATATAGTTCCATTATTGTTTGATAGGAGGTGAAAAAAACTGAAAATATTTTTAAATTTCCCTTAATACCCCACATCCCAGGTTATTTTTTCCTTTGTATATTCATTTTTTCCAAATTTGCAATTTATGACTTTCTTGTAATCTTATGAAAATATTTTGACAGCTTTAATGTGTTATTCATTGCATTTTCAATACTTCATGATGAAGGTTAAATACCTTTTATACTTAAAACTATGTCTACATTAGTGTTAATCAATTCAAAATTTAAGTAAGCAGATAAACTATTTTAATGCATTTAGAGTTTTTTTTCAGCAAACATATAGCTATGTAGAAATATTTCTAGTCAAAAAACTCTGTTATTAATTTTACGGTGCATGAACACCAAAAGAGTTTGATTTAAGAGAAAAAAATTTTAATTTCAAGACTAAGATAATAAATTAGGATAAAAATGTGGTGCAGACAGAAGAGTAACTAACTTCCAGTGAAAAAGATATGTAGCATATAGACTTTTTTTTAGCTTCAGCATAAAAACATCAAATATTGTAGCAATTCGAGTTAATAATCTTCAAGAATTTTAAATATTGCATCAAAAAAATAAATAAATGATTAAAATAATTATTTGAAATATTTGGATATAAATATTACAAAATAGATGTAAAAAGTAATTATAAATTTACATTAATAAATATGTCTCCCTAATCTTTATTTTCAAACAAACCAAGATTGAAAGCATGTAAATACTTTTAACCCTTTAAGAGCTATGTATTAAACTTCAGGCACCCTTAATAATTTTTGTTTTGTCCTCCAAGTAATTAAGTTAGATATTTTGAATTCAACATGAGTTGAATAATTAAGTTAATAATTTGATTGGTATTTTTTTTCCAAAATTTTGTACATTAAAGTCACCCAGTGAAATGTCCAAAAGCGGAATTTTATGTTGCGGCCACTCAAAGGGTTAAACAGGTGATATTAACTTAAGTCTCAAAACCCTGAAGCACTCAGACATATGAAAGAACAGGGTCAATGTCAAAAGACATCTATTTAGCCCCCCCGCCCCCCTCCCCCCCCACACACGCACACAACACTTCCAGAATAAAAATTTAGCTATTATTCATATTCTGCAATTTAAGTAGAAACCTTTAGATACACATTTCTTTAAAATTAAAAAAAAAATAACTATGAAATTTCGTCTTTTATTTTATTATCCTTGAAACAAAAATTGGAAAAAATTAAGAAATAAGGCTGGAAAAAAAAAGTGTTTAAGGCAGCATGATATAGAGATAATCATTTGGGGTCCTATTTTGGGATCCCATATGTCCAAGAAAATCACTACACGATACATCCGTAATTATTTCTTATCACTCTTCATGCAGTATAAAACCATCAACTTACCTCACTAGTTGATGCTGACGAAGAATTTTCTGTCTTTAGTTTCTTACGAGGACCAATGGCCAACAGTGCCGTCATGTTCGCTTCTCTTTGCCTCAATTCTTCATTTTCTGCTCGTTGCATCTGAAACAAAAATTAGATGTTAAACGGCTAAGAAAATAAAAGAATATCCTGCATTTTTCTTTATATTTCCACACACAAAAATAACAGTAACCATAGGGTGTTCCATCCTATGGTGGAAATAAAAAAGCAGGACTTTCTTCGTGCATGTCAATTTAGCATAATAGAAATTTACTCTTACCTCTTTTGCCTTTGCTTTCAATTTCAAAAGTTCAGGATCTTCTAATTTTGAGCGACTCTGGAATAAAATCACGACAAGAAATTATTTTCATTTTGTAGTACATTATGCATATCAAGTATGATGGTTAGCTGTAATGATTGTTATGATCAGTTAAATATTAGTTAAAATGCTTTCTTTTCATTTTCATTGGACTATAAAGGTATTTTCAACCAGTTACTTATGTGATTGCTTTTTGTTTGTAGGTGGTTTAAAATAAAATTACTAATTCTGACAAAAAGTGAATTTTAAAAGCTTAAAAAGACTTAACATATACATAACAGAAAAACATAAATTAAATTTTGGCAGTTTCTACCTTTATTTGTTTTCTTTGTGTTGGACATTCATTCAAATTAAAAGGACACTATTTATGTGGACCATTAAAAGAACTTCTAGCTTATTGCTTATTTAAGAAAAGAATATCTATGCATATACCTAAAAATGAAAACTAATATCAGATATCATTATAGCAAATGAAGCTAGTATTGAAAAACATTCAAGTCGTGAAATTTTCTTTAAAAAATGTTTAGAACTTATATAGCTTTAAATATTAGAACTTTCTCTTGTCTTGGTGCATTTAAAATATGAATACACAAAAAGGTATACAAAAAAATGTGTGCATTTAAAATATTTTAGACCTATCAGAATACAAATTTGATACAAGAATCAATAAAGTATACCTTTGCAGCCTTGAGTAGGATTTCCTTCTCTTGGTCATCGTGCCTCTTTTTTTCTAGTTTGTCCAGTTCTTCTAGGAACTTTATTTGACCTTTCACGTCTTTACTTATTTCAAATCGAGGATCATTCTAAAATTTGAAAAGCTAGCATTTTCACACAGCTTTGTCACAGCATTATTGAAGAAATAAAATTTTATTAACAGTCAAATTCAGAAAAATATTCAGGCACACATGAATGAAGAACAGTAGAATGTGATGATATCACATTTCCATGACTACTAATATGCATAAATAAAATCTACATTTTGCAGCCACCACTCCTCAAAAGGTGACGACTAAATGGGAAAAAGCGGCCACATTTTTTTAAGATTGAAGCTAGCATTCTGCTAAAGCTTTTCTTTTGACTCTGCTACATTACTTTTGCGGTGGTGTAAACACTGTCTCAAACAGATCTCACATTTATACATCTCGCATTGTCTGGAATATAAAGTTTGCTAGAAAATTTGAAATTTTTTGGGTGCAATCACATGCAGTGGCGAATTATATGTGAAACTTTTCTCCCTTTTCCGTTATTGAAAAAGTCGAAATTAGTATTATTTTCTTAAAATGGTCAAAAAATGTTAACTTGCTTTTTTGTGCTAAAAAGTAAAAATTTAGATGAATGGAATAAAATTTAAAAATGGTTTATAAAGAAAATTAAGTCATTTAAATGTTATTTTTCAACTGTGCTTTTACTCAACACAATAATGGTTTCAGAATCAGTTTTTGCTTGGTTCAAAAAAAAAAAATTTTTTTTTCAATATTTCTGTTAGCAACTTTGCCATCAGAATCAAAGAATTATTTTTCAAAAGCATACTAAAAAGACTCACTCACCTTAGGATTTTCTAATCTGTGCTCAGATACAATACTCAATTTTTCAATAATGGTCTTGAGCCTTTCTTCTGCCGCATGCGCTATCAAGTCGACAACATCACTCTTCACTTCATCAATGCCTCTTTTCTTAGCTACAAAATCAAATGTAAATGTCAAAAACAGAAACAATTCACTCATCATAAAAGCATTAAATATTTTCTTGCGGATGTTAGAAAAAGGTAAATAAATACAGGGTCATTCCATAGTGATTAGTTAACATTCGTAGTTGATTTTATAACTGTTTTTACTTGTAACTAAAAGGATAAAAAAATTTTTTAATTATGCTGATGGATTTACAATGTACATGGTATCTATGTATTGTTTCTGCTAAGAATTAAAACAAAATTACTGACAGTAAATAATTTTTCAACCAAAATAGCAGAGTGACTAACGTAACATTTTTGCAAACCTGAAAATGAATGCTCATGTTGTGCGGAAAAATTTCTCAAAGTTGAGCAAGAGTTAAAAATTGAATGATATATTTGAAAAATGTGTAAAGTTAGCTTTTAAAAACATAAAACATTTATTAAATCTAAATTTTTTTTAGTTTTAAGTATCACTTTTACTCAAGATGGAGTGTGTAACCATCGAATAACAAGCAGTAAACACACTACAAACTATTTATTATGGCTAATCTCAGTAATAATTACAATACTTTTTCAATTTTTTTAAAAACTTCTTATGCTGTATGATTTTTATTTATTTATTTATTTTTTTATACTTTTTTCATTTCGGCATTTTTTTCTTCGGCTGAGGTTGACATTTCTATGGAATGGCTCTATATAACAATTTCGTATTCGTACCAAATGCCAGAATGCGCCGATGAAGTGCCGAGTACGCCAGGTGGCTCTCGTCCTTGCACGATCGGATCTGGCTGCCGATAAGCTCTGAGTTTGTCGCCAGAATGCGTTGGCTTTCCTCCAACAAGTTCACGCCACCCATGGCCGCGACATCGTTGATGTCGTCCTCGTCTCTGTAACAGAATGAAATGAATCATTGGTCATTAAGATTTTTACAATATTGCAAGGTAAATGGAGAAAATTTCCGAACTTTGTTAAAAAGAAACAAAAAAGAGAAGGCACACAATAAGTTGTCTGGGACTAGAGTTTTATGCTGAACTAAATCAATTTTTAGTATTTTTAGGACTACCAAACCACCAATGATGAGCTTATATTTCCAACAACAAATCATTTTACATCATAAAATATTAAAAGACAGTCAATCCTTCACTATTTACAGGGTTAGAAATTAGTAAAAAGCTTACCGATCCCTCGGACCAGCCAATATGAACATGTACTGGTCTACAGACTTTAAATTTAATACTAAACATTTACAAATCATACACATTACAAATAATTTACTTTAAGGTGACTTTTATTTTAAATAAAACTTTAATTTATAAGAAATCGTTCATATTGTTCTCGGTATTTCAGAAAAATTCCCATTTATTCAAAACATGGCAAAATATTTATTTTTTTGGAAATGGGGGGAAAATAGCAAAATAGGTTTTCAGGCTTTTGAATAAAAGGTTCTGTACTGTACTAGAGAGTTAAATTTTATAAAGCTATTTAAAGAAAAAAAAAGTAATTATAACAAAAAAAAAAATCACCCATGATTCTCTATAAATAGCCTAACATCGACTAGGCAAATGCTTTTGAATTTCTTTAGCCAAGTATGATTAAAAATAACAAAAATGGCTGATATTAATCAGACATGGCAATCCTATTCGCTCTTGGGAGTTGGGAGCATGGGTAAAGGTTTTGAGTGATTGTCGATTTTCGGCCGCTGGTCATCCCGCGGAATACTAATTTTTTTTTCGGGTGGTCCAAGGCGAGTTTCCAGTAATTTCAAACCCTGATTTACATTTAAATATTGCTTTTCTATAAGTACATTTCTATTTCTGTACTTTTGAGATAAACTGTTTATTTAAAATGAGTAAATTTTACAAGACTATGTATAACAAGTTTCTGATTTTTTTTTTTTTTTTTTTTTTGCAACCTGCCCACAACGGAAATTATTCAAGCAAATAACAGAGTTTAATTTTAGGCTTGACGATGATAGTCAAGTAAAAAGTAATTGAAAATTTGTAAACAGCAGTCGTGTAAAATTCTCTCATCGAAACACAACAGTTTACAGCTAAGACACTGAATTTGACTGAAAGAATTTTACTATGCATGCTAAGAGTTTAATAAAAAGAAAGATAGTAGATCTCACTATTTATTTACTGATGAGACTTCTCAGTCCTATCAAACTTCTTGTGTTACTGAACTGTTTCAGGGATCCCATTAGGATCTCAATGTGTAATTGCTACTGTTACCCATCCTTTTCGATTAAATTGGTGTTGGAATTCAACACCCTTTTGTTTCTCATGAAGAAGCTGATGTGATTATGACTCACTACTTAGTCAGTAACCTTCCTAAATAATTTAGAAACCTTCCAAATAAAATTCAGTCACTTTATAGCAAGAAATTGGAAATTTTACAAAAACTCTTCTGTTCAGCACCTTTGTGGTTTACCAGGATTGCTCCTGGAGCAGTTTAACAAATATGGCCAGCGCTAAGACAGAAATTGCAAGCAAATAAATAGCTGAGCTGCTAATTAGTTTGCAATTCATCCAAAACTACAATATCGAGAGATTGCACATTCCCTCACTTGGGTGAAGTCAATATGGACAATCCGTTATCAAGCTGAAGGCAAAACACTAAACAAACATGTTGGATATACCTTCCAACTGGTAGCTAAAAATACGCTTCACACTAGTGAGAAGTTCGCATTTATGCAACTTGTATCATCCACGGGAAATTTTTTCGCAAAAGAAACTTGTTTCTTGCAGGAAATTGGTTTAAACCGGCAAAATCCCGAGACTTAAGTTTGAAATGTTTCTAAATATTTTTAGTGTTATTTTTAGGGTAAATCACATTTTTTATGCTCCCTACATACCATTTTAAACATTTATCTTTGTTAAAACATTCTATTTTCATGTAAATTACGGTTTAAAAAATGATTATTACCGGAAAATCAAACTTTACAACTTTTTAGGCTGACATCTTGAATTTTACAATTTTGATAAATTTTTTATTCGTATACTTTTCATAAATATATATTTTCAATAGAATTATATTTTTACTAAAGAATACAATCATTTTTAAGTGTATAAAATATTTCATTGCACGCACGTTTCCATTAATTTGCTTCATACCTTTTACAGCAGCCATATTGGTTTTCGCCATTTTGACAAAAATGCTCAACTTTCAGCGTCTGGCACGCAACAGATTCGGTATCAGCAGATCAAATTAATATAGAAACCACCAAAAAATCTCATATATATCTAAAATTTTGAGGTACTGTCGGCCCCGCTTAAACGAATACTATCGGTTCCAAGTAATATTGTTCGATTAAGCAGGGATCTTTAACATTGCGTCTATGGCATCGGTTCCAGGATGTTTTATTTGTATAAGCGGGGTATTCGTTTATCCGTTACCCGATTAAGCGGGGACGACAGTATATGGTCTTCTATAGCGTTCTTGTTATGCGTTTTTCAAAGGGCGCGGCACCCTGCCCGTTTTTTAAAAAGTGCGGATGCGCCCTGCCCGCCTTCTTCCCCCTGAAACGCGCCCTGCCCTACCAGAAAAATTCTAATGATGAGCCTTGCCCTTTCCGGGGGGGGGGGGCGATGTCCGAAAGAAACTGAAAATTATGAGGTCAGCACTTTCGCTCCCAATCGAATGTTGTTTGATATGGAGGAAGTGAGAGGAGGGCGGGGAATAGGTTGACTCAGGAGAGCCCCCCCCCCCACCCCCAATACACATTGCACCTGTTCAAGATAAAGAAATTTTTGTTCTTTTGTTCCATGTCCATGTGGTCTGTCGTGGTCTGGTGCACTTCTTTTTGAATAACAATATGCTTGATTATCGGGAATTGCTTCGCTTGCTGTTCTCCCTTATTTTTTACAAACAAGTCCAATTAAAAGTATTTTTGATCATCCTTTCTCATTTTTACTGATTCATCTGGTGTTTATCTTTTTTTTTTCTGCAACAAGTACAAATGAAAATGACGTTGGATCGGCGAGAGAGTGATCGCATGACGTCATCTTGTTGGAATTTAGCAAGTTAAGTTCGAGAAGGGAGTTCTCCCTCCAAAATTTGTCCAAGTCATAGCTTAAACGCTGGTTTTAAGTAACATAAATCAGTGATAATATTATTCAACTTCGCAGAGATGGCCTATGACTCCTCCTTTTTTCAGGATTGTCCATTTTTAGGAAGGGGTGATACGCAGATGAAAATTGAGGAATGGGATTCACAATTGCAGCATTGGGTATAAAGCTTGAATACGTCACCTTGCTTACCTTTAATTGGTCTCCCAATTTGAGAAATTAGCCAAAGAGGAAAATATATTTATTTTTGCACAATCGAGAAAGATTTCTCATTGGATGTAAGAAAGTAGGTGGGTCTTGGTTTTATATCTTTCCCCAGCCATTGGCCATTGACTGCAACGCCTACAACTGTTCATTTAAATTGAAAAACAAAATGGTAACATAAGGGTTGCAATAAAGAAAGCAAAGACTTGTTTTCACTTCCTCCCCAAAGGCAGGTGTGGCTCGAAGAATTATTTAATATTTCATAAACTTATCACTTCGCCAAAATGTAGCTAAACTTACAAATATGGCACACTGGGGTTTTTTTCTTCTCTACCTATTTTAAGGAATGGACTCGTTTTCTCATTTGATTGACAGGGGCCATCTAGTCGTGGTTGAATAATAACATTGATTTGAAAAGTGTTTTAATATCATAAATATTTAAAACGTTCTTACATTTTGGCGATAACTGCAACTTATAGTAACCCTGTTCTGCTCTGATTAGTTTCTGCTGCAACCCTACTTCCTATCCTCTCAGCTATTTATTTATTTATTTTTTTCATTTGGATTCGCTCATTATAGACATGTTGGTTTCTGTTGATGTTTTTTTTTTTCTTAATTTATTCCCCTTCCTTATCCGATGCAAGAAAATAAAATATCAGAATAAGCAGAATGCTGTCACACTTTTTAAAATAGAACTGTTCAAGGGGTTGTAGTTGTGTCTTTCCATCAGGGTTACCAGATTTAAGAACTGTATCAGAGGGAGGGGTGAGAGAAAAATTCTAATGGTTGATTTTTTACAACTTTGACTTTAAAATATTCAACCTTTCTCACAAACATCTATGAAAAAAAAAAAAACACACAATGAGCATATAAATAAAAATGAAATTTTCTTCATGAATATAGATAGGTAGGAAAAGGTTAAACACTAACTATTGTGAGATTCCTTAATCCTTATTTCCCTGTTATTCGCCCCTTTTTCCTGAGGCAAGACTCATTTCGAATTTTGCAGGGGGCAAAAGAGTATATATTCAATGAAAATTATATCAAAAACCAACAAAAGCCAAGTCCATTAATTTTCCAAAACCAGGAGGGGGGAGGGGGCAATTAATCACCGGCCCACAGGGGGGGGGGGGGATTATGGCGCAAGATGCGCCATCAAAATTTTTTAGGGGGGATTTTTTAAAACTAATTTATTTATTTAAATTACTTATTTGAATAAAATTTTAATATATAATTTAAAAAAAAAATTATTTATTAATTTATTTTTTAAT